>JAGFMK010000054.1:0-114672 GCA_021030975.1 Lichenothelia convexa | reverse complement strand
ATTGTATGCCGGCTGACGCGTCCGTACAAATACAGTCTCGTAGGCTGCAATGCCGGTCGGCAGGTGAGGGTGACAGAGTGTTTGACTTTAATGGAACCTGCGATGTGAGTGAGCTTGCCCGGGTTTATTCTCACATTCAATTCAACTGTCAAGATGTGCCTGACCTGCCTGTCGTTGAGGGTTGTTTGGTATACCTATGCAAACACGCCAAGTCATAGGGCTGATAAGCAAAGAGTTTGGGAAAGCAACCTGGGAGTTGCCGTGCTTCAACTAATAACATACGAACAATTAGACACACTTCTGTGTCCTTTTCCAAATTGTCTTCCCAGCGCATTTAGGCGATAATCTGAGCACACCTGACATAGACACACCTACTCAGCTTCTTCACTCTCCCAGGCTGATACTGTCCATGGGCGTCATATGAGTTTGCTTTGAGACACCTAATTCACCATGGCGCCGCTTCCTATACGGTTCACGGAGCTTCTCCAGGTTAGCCAATCCCGTGTGTACAAGCTGGCTGGTAGATGTGCTAACCTAGGTTTCACAGCTGACCGATGTGGGCATCGCGGTACGTCCATCCACCTTCCTGGGAAGACACCGTGGACTAATTGCCAGCGCAGCCTGCTTCTATAGGCTTCAACTCATGCACATTGGAAAGCGACCACTACAGTGAGCACCATGAAAGTGGCGAGTCTGTCGCTTTAGACTGACAATGGTGTAGTCTGCGTGAGGCAGAAGCTCGACGAGAATGCATCTCCAGAAGTGATTATCGTGGACCTCAAAAATGGAAACAACATCATACGGCGGCCTATCAAGGCAGACAGCGCGATCATGCATTTGAACAAACAAATCATAGCGCTGAAGGCACAGCAACGGACACTACAAATCTTCGATTTAGGTGCAAAGGCGAAGCTGAAGTCGACAACCATGAACGAGGATGTCGTGTTTTGGAAGTGGTTTAGCGAGAACAGCCTTGGTCTCGTCACAGACACCAGCGTCTACCACTGGAATATATTCGATCCCAACCAAGCCACTCCTGTAAAGGTCTTCGATCGAAACCAGAATCTGTCGGTCAGTGTGTAAGAAGGCAAGAGCATGCTGGTTCCTTCCGCTGATTCGCTTGACACAGGGTAATCAAATAATCAACTATCGGGTTAGCGAAGACGAGAAATGGATGGTGGTGGTGGGCATTTCACAACAACAAGGCCGCGTAGTGGGGGCAATGCAATTGTACTCCAAAGACAGGGGCATCAGTCAAGCCATTGAAGGGCATGCGGCAGCTTTCGCGACGTTACGTTTGGAAGGGGCACCGGCCGACACGAAGCTATTCACTTTCGCCGTGAGAACAGCTACGGGCGCAAAGCTGCATGTTGTTGAGGTCGATCACCAACCTACCAATCCCACATTTCCGAAGAAAGCAGTCGACGTCTACTTTCCAGCCGAGGCGACCAACGACTTCCCAGTTGCCATGCAGGTTTCGCAGAAATACAGCGTTATCTACGTCGTGACGAAGTACGGGTTCATTCATCTGTATGACCTCGAGACTGGTACTTGCATCTTTATGAATCGCATTTCGAGTGAGACCATCTTCATCACTGCTCCAGACAGTGAGTCCACTGGTATAGTTGGAGTCAACCGGAAAGGACAAGTGCTCTCGGTCGCGGTGGACGAGAACACAATCATTCCTTATCTCCTACAAAACCCCGCCAATGGAGAGCTCGCATATAAGCTAGCTTCAAGAGGAGGGCTTCCTGGCGCGGACAACTTATACCAGCAGAGATTCGAAGGTCTTCTTGGCTCGGGGCAGTATGTGGAAGCAGCCAAGGTGGCGGCCAACTCACCACGCGGCTTCTTGCGGACACCACAGACAATAGAGCGCTTTAAATCTGTGCCACAACAACCGGGACAACTCTCTGTCATCCTTCAGTACTTCGGCATGCTGCTTGACCAGGGTTCGCTCAACAAGTACGAGACTTTGGAACTAGTGCGACCGGTCCTTGCGCAAAACAGGAAGCATTTACTGGAGAAATGGCTGAAGGAGAACAAGTTGGACTGTTCGGAGGAGCTGGGAGACATTGTTCGGCTACATGATGTCAACTTGGCCTTAGCCATTTACCTGAAAGCCAATGTCCCTCAAAAGGTCATTGCTGCTTTTGCAGAGACTGGTCAATTCGATCGCATACTTCCTTACGCTAAGCAAGTAGGCTACATGCCGGATTTCAACGCACTGTTGCAGCATATTGTCCGAGTCAATCCGGAAAAAGGCGCCGAATTCGCCACAGCGCTGGCAAAGGACGAGAATGGCCCTCTGGTAGATATGGAGCGCGTAGTGGACATATTTCAGTCTCAGGGCATGATCCAACAAGCGACTGCGTTTCTACTGGAGGCTCTGAGCAATGACTTGCCTGAGCAAGGTCATCTGCAGACGAGGTTGCTGGAGATGAACCTTATCAACGCTCCACAAGTCGCGGATGCTATATTAGGAAACGAGATGTTCCACCATTACGACAGGCGGCGTATCGCTCAGCTCTGTGAGCAAGCGGGCTTGCCTGCTCGAGCTTTGGAACATTACGAAGACCCTGCTGATGTCAAGCGAGTCATTGTTCAGACCGACAAGTTACCGGAAGATTTCCTACTCAACTACTTCGGCCGCCTCTCGGTTGAACAGTCCTTGGATTGTCTGGATGAAATGCTCCGAGTCAATATCAGAGAGAATCTGCAGGCCGTCATCCGGATAGCTCAGAAATACACCGACATACTTGGCCCTACTCGTATCATCGCTCTACTGGAAAAATACCGCACTGCAGAAGGACTTTACTACTACCTTGGCAGTATAGTCAATGTCAGCGAAGACCGGGATGTGCATTTCAAGTATATCGAGGCCGCAACCAAAATGGGCCAGCTGAACGAAGTTGAACGGATATGTCGCGAGAGCAACTACTATGATCCCGAAAAGGTCAAAAACTTCCTCAAGGAAGCGCGATTAACTGAACAGTTACCACTCATCATCGTTTGCGATCGTTTCAACTTCATTCATGACCTTATCCTCTACCTGTACCAGAGCCAGCAATTCAAATCTATTGAAGTATATGTCCAGCGAGTTAATCCTTCAAGGACACCCGCGGTAATTGGTGCTCTGTTGGACGTCGACTGTGACGAGCGCATCATCAGAGACCTCTTACAATCAGTCAACCCGGCAGCTGTTCCCATAGACGAGCTGGTTTCGGAAGTGGAGTCAAGAAATCGATTGAAGCTTCTGCTACCCTTCCTCGAAGCCACACTGGCAGCTGGAAACCAACAACAAGCTGTCTACAATGCATTAGCCAAGATTTACATTGATAGCAACAACAATCCGGAGAAGTTTTTGCGTGAAAACGATCAGTACGACACCCTTGTGGTTGGAAAATACTGCGAGAAGCGGGATCCGAATCTCGCGTATGTCGCTTATCGAAAAGGACAAAATGATCTTGAGCTCATTAGTATTACCAACGAAAACGCCATGTTTAGAGCCCAGGCTCGTTATCTTGTCGAGAGAGCCGATCTTGAGATCTGGTCCTACGTACTGAGTGAAAACAATGTTCACAGAAGATCACTAATTGACCAAGTAATCTCAACGGCTATTCCGGAAACGCAGGATCCCGACAAAGTGTCAGTTGCTGTAAAAGCTTTCCTTGACAATGACCTGCCTGCAGAACTCATTGAGTTGCTCGAGAAGATCATTCTGGAGCCTTCTCCGTTTAGCGACAACACCAGCTTGCAAAACCTCCTCATTCTTACTGCTACTAAGGCGGACAAAGGCCGGGTCATGAAGTACATCCATGATCTCAAGAATTACACACCTGATGACATTGCAAACCAGTGTATAGCTGTTGGCATGTACGACGAAGCTTTCGAAATCTATAAAGAGCGTGGCAACCATGTCGAAGCGGTGAATGTGCTTGTTGATCACATCGTCAGCATCGATCGAGCACAAGAATATGCGGAACGGGTTGACGTTCCTGAAGTCTGGAGCAAAGTGGCGAAGGCGCAACTCGACGGTCTCCGTGTCAGCGATGCCATCGAGTCATACATCCGCGCACAAGATCCTAGCAACTACCTCGAGGTGATCGAGATTGCTACACATGCCGGTAAAGATGAGGAATTGATCAAATTCTTGAAAATGGCTCGTAATACACTTCGAGAGCCTCCAATCGACACAGCTTTGGCTTTCGCTTACGCCAGGACGAATCAGCTTAGCGAGCTTGAGGATTTCTTACGCTCACCCAATGTTGCTGACATCGAAACTTCTGGCGACAAAGCTTATGCAGAAGGCTTCCATGAGGCTGCTAAGATCTTCTACATCAGCATTTCGAACTGGGCCAAGCTAGCAACAACTCTTGTGCATCTCGAAGACTACCAGGCCGCTGTAGAGTGTGCTCGGAAAGCCAACAGCGTCAAGGTGTGGAGGCAAGTCAACGAAGCGTGCATTGCCAAGAAAGAGTTCCGCTTGGCTCAGATATGCGGCCTTAATCTTATCGTACACGCCGAAGAGTTACAAGACCTTGTCAAGCAGTACGAAAGGAATGGATATTTCGACGAGCTGATCGCGCTGCTCGAAGCTGGTCTCGGTCTCGAGCGTGCGCATATGGGAATGTTCACGGAGCTCGGCATTGCCCTGTCCAAGTACCATCCTGAACGTGTCATGGAGCACTTAAGACTTTTCTGGTCAAGAATAAACATCCCCAAGATGATCCGGGCTTGCGAAGAAGCTCACCTTTGGCCAGAACTGGTGTTCCTGTACGCCCATTACGACGAGTGGGACAATGCTGCATTGGCTATGATGGAACGAGCCGCGGACGCCTGGGAACATCACTCGTTCAAAGACACCATTGTCAAGGTTGCGAATCTGGAAATCTATTACCGCGCTCTTAACTTTTACCTGCAAGAACATCCGTCGCTCTTAACCGATTTGCTTCAAGCCCTGACAGCAAGGATCGATGTCAATCGTGTTGTGCGGATGTTCGAAAAGTCCGACAACATCCCTCTCATCAAGCCGTTCTTACTCAACGTTCAACCGCAGAACAAGAGAGCGGTCAATGACGCCATCAATGACCTCTTGATCGAGGAGGAAGACTACAAGACCCTTCGTGATTCGGTGGAAAACTACGACAACTACGACGCTGTCAGCCTCGCGCAACAGCTTGAACGTCATGATCTTATCTTCTTCCGACAAATTGCTGCAAACATCTATCGAAAGAACAAGCGGTGGGACAAGGCAATTGCGCTATTGAAGCAGGACAAACTCTTCAAGGACGCCATCGAGACTGCTGCAATGTCCAACAAGCCAGAGATAGTGGAGGACCTATTGCGTTACGTAAGTTCTGCAATCATTTCAGCTAGTTGGAAAACACTAATCTTTCACAGTTCGTCGACATCGGTAGCCGGGAGTGCTACGTCGCCATGCTCTATGCGTGCTATGATCTTATACGTTTGGATCTGATCATGGAGATTTCGTGGCGTCATGGATTGACCGACTTCACTATGGTGAGTCCAGCCTGAGAGGGAACGGAAGCTGGGTGTGCTAACAGGTACTAGCCGTTTATGATCAATTACATGAGCCAGCAAGCTGCCACCATCGAAACTCTGAAGCGCGACAATGACGAGCGAAAGACGAAGGAAGCGTCACAGAAGACGCAAGAAGACAACACGCCTATCCTTGGTGGCTCGAGATTGATGCTTACTCAAGGGCCAACGGGTGGTATCTCGTCTCCGGCGCCGTATGGACAGGTAAATGGTTTCGTACCTCAGGCAACTGGAATGGGTGGTTTCAGGTGAGAGTGTGTGGAGGAGTAAGATCACTATAACATTCTCAAGATTTCCGGCCGCAACATGGGAGTTTTCTATTTTGAGGGCGTGGGCAAGCAAAAGCGGGTCTCCACGGTTTGTCCAGCTTGCCACGGTTCAGCGGGCGGACAAGGATGTGTACTATATTCAGCGTTTGCGATGTGGTTTGAGTCGCAAAATAGAGCAAGACGTGTATACTAGTATGAGGGCATAGCAACAATCTAATACCTGTCTCGGTAACCTGCAGTTGATCGTTGTTAGTTTATTGGCGTACTTCAAAACACCCTCAGCACCTTTTCATCCTTGAAGAGGAGCATTAGAACTAGCGTCACGGTTTAGTATATGATGGAACATACGAGTGACAACGGAGAGATCGTGTGATAACAGACCTGTTGAATGACGATTAGTGAGGTCTTTCCAGTCATACAGTTGCCGCTACCTATGCACGACGTGCATTAGGGTAGGGCCAGCCGCTGCAGATAAGCATAAAAGTTGAAAGATGGCGCCTAAGATAAATGTTGGGAATATGGATGTATTGGTTACTAAAGCTCCGATGCTGAGTTCCATAATCTTCAAAAGTCACGCAGTTTCTTTTACAGCTACGACGTGCAATTCACAATGGCAGTGTAAAGTCATTTTGGGGACCACTTGGAGTTCCGCTTAAAGGAAGGTACCCTTATCACGCACCTTCCCCACGCGCTTCAGGAGTGGGGACCGTGGGACTTCCTTCCGCCCCGCCAGCCGATCAACAAAAAACGGCGGGCTCAAGGTACCAACCTGCAGCAGCTTCGACCGTGCAGCTCGGCCCTGAGGGTAGCTTCACGTCACTCACAACAATCACTCCCCAAAACTTTCCCTTTCCTTACACACCTCCAAACAATTGACTCTCTCTCTCCTCTACATTGGCATTCCAAAGTGCTACTACTCTCTAAACCTACCGATTGACCTATCCACGTCCCGGTTGGACCAAAATGACCGACATAATGACCGACGCCGGGACAAGTCAATCCCAGGGTCTGGAGCCCAACGGTGAAGTTGACGGGCATATGGACATCAATTCTGTGCATCGTAGGCTACGGGCGAACAGTACTATCATGCAATTGAGGAAAATCCTTGGTACGTCAATGCCGTCTTTCACCTTCAACTCAGTTACTAACAATCGTCGTAGTTGCCAACCGCGGAGAGATACCCATCCGGATATTTCGTACCGCCCATGAGCTCTCCCTCCACACGGTGGCTGTCTTCAGCTATGAGGACCGGCTGAGCATGCACCGGCAGAAGGCGGACGAGGCGTATGTGATTGGCAAGCGAGGGCAGTATACACCTGTGGGAGCATACTTGGCGGGGGATGAGATTATCAAGATTGCGAAGCAGCATGATGTTAATATGATACATCCGGGTTATGGATTCCTGTCTGAAAATGCGGAGTTTGCGAAGAAAGTGGAGGATGCTGGACTGATCGTAAGTGGGAATCTGCTGGCCTTGTTGAACTCCTTGCAACCTTCATCACTGTGACGCGGGTTGTATGGACCTCGGTTTGTTCGTTGCAGCCTTGGAAAACTTCAGAAGATCCCATCCTGAGCCATTGGATGTTCCTCGGCTCTCAATTGTCCATGATGCACTGCGTGGCACTACTTTCGTACGTCACACCTGCGAAACGCAAACGCTAACAATATCGTTTTAGTGGGTAGGACCTACACCAGAAACCATTGAAAGCCTCGGAGACAAGGTCTCAGCGCGAAAACTCGCCATGAAGTGCAAGGTGCCTGTGGTACCCGGAACAGAGGGACCGGTCGCGAAGTTCGAGGACGTCAAGAGCTTTACTGACAAGTACGGCTTCCCAATCATTATAAAAGCAGCCTTCGGTGGAGGTGGACGTGGTATGAGGGTTGTCCGTGAGCAAGAGAGCCTGAAGGATTCTTTCGAGCGAGCAACGTCCGAGGCAAAGTCGGCTTTCGGCAATGGTACTGTCTTCGTGGAGAGATTCCTCGACAAACCAAAGCACATTGAGGTACAACTGCTCGGTGACAACCATGGCAATGTTGTACATCTGTATGAGCGTGATTGCAGTGTACAGCGTCGGCACCAGAAAGTTGTTGAACTGGCTCCGGCAAAGGACCTACCAGCGGAGACACGAGATGCAATCCTTAATGATGCAGTCAAGCTTGCACAATCTGTGAACTACAGGAATGCGGGTACGGCCGAGTTCCTCGTAGATCAGCAAAACCGATACTACTTCATTGAGATTAACCCTAGAATGTGAGTAAGCGAGCGTATCTCTACGAGGACGAGGGCTTATTTATACGCAGACAAGTGGAACACACAATCACCGAGGAGATCACTGGTATCGATATTGTAGCAGCCCAAATACAAATTGCTGCTGGTGCCTCTTTGGCTCAGCTTGGCCTAACTCAAGATCGCATCTCAACCCGCGGCTTTGCCATTCAGTGTAGAATTACAACGGAGGATCCCTCGAAAGGCTTTTCGCCGGATACCGGCAAGCTTGAGGTTTACCGTTCCGCTGGCGGTAACGGCGTCCGTCTTGACGGCGGTAATGGATTCGCTGGAGCAATCATAACACCTTACTATGACTCAATGCTGGTCAAGTGTACATGCCATGGCTCGACTTACGAGATCGTGCGGAGGAAGATGATTCGAGCCTTGGTTGAATTCCGGATACGCGGTGTGAAGACGAACATTCCATTCTTGACTTCATTGCTTACACACCCTACCTTTATCGAGGGAACTTGCTGGACTACTTTCATTGATGATACGCAAGTCAAACCATACCAGACTAATTTGAGCAAGCTGCTAATTCATCAATAGCCCGGAACTATTCTCGCTTATTGGCAGTCAAAACCGTGCCCAGAAATTGCTTGCTTACCTTGGAGATGTTGCGGTGAACGGAAGCCAAATCAAGGGACAGATTGGTGAGCCCAAATTCAAGGGCGACATCATAATGCCTGAACTCAAAGACCGGAACGGCAACCTTGTCGACGTCTCACAGCCGTGCAAGGAGGGATGGCGGAACATCATCGTCAACGAAGGACCGGAAGCCTTTGCCAAAGCTGTGCGCGGATACAAGGGCTGCCTTCTCATGGACACCACTTGGCGCGATGCTCATCAATCTCTTCTGGCCACTCGCGTAAGGACAGTCGATCTGGTCAACATTGCAAAGGAGACAAGTCATGCTCTGAGCAATGCCTGGGCGTTGGAGTGCTGGGGTGGTGCGACATTCGATGTTGCTATGCGCTTCCTGTACGAAGATCCCTGGGATCGCTTGAGAAGGATGAGGAAGCTTGTGCCCAGCATACCATTTCAAATGCTGCTTCGTGGCGCCAATGGCGTTGCTTATTCCTCGTAATTCTGTCTCTTCCGCTTCAACATACCATGCTAACGTTGCAAAGCTTACCAGACAATGCCATCTACCACTTCTGCGAGCATGCAAAGAAGACCGGCGTTGATATCTTCCGGGTGTTTGACGCCTTGAACGACACAGACCAGCTTGAGGTTGGCGTCAAGGCCGTTCTCAAAGCCGGGGGTGTTGCAGAAGGTACTGTCTGCTACAGCGGAGACATGTTGAATCCCCAAAAGAAGTATAATCTCGAGTACTACATGAACGTTGTAGAGAAGATAGTCCAGATGGGAGCGCACGTCATCGGCATCAAAGACATGGCTGGCGTGCTCAAGCCGCAAGCTGCGACGATGTTGATCGGTTCAATCAGGAAGAAGTACCCGGACATGCCCATCCATGTCCATACGCACGACTCTGCCGGTACCGGTGTCGCTTCAATGATTGCTTGTGCTCAAGCTGGTGCAGATGCTGTGGACGCTGCGACCGACAGCATGTCCGGTATGACTTCGCAACCAAGCATAGGTGCCGTGCTCGCCTCTCTCGAGGGCACGGAGCAAGATCCGGGTCTTGATGTTCACATGGTTCGGGCACTTGACAGCTACTGGGCCCAAGTCCGCTTGTTGTACTCACCTTTCGAAGCCGGCCTCACTGGTCCAGACCCCGAAGTCTACGAGCATGAAATTCCTGGCGGACAATTGACCAACCTGATCTTCCAAGCCTCCCAACTTGGCCTGGGCAAGCAATGGGCGGAAACAAAGAAGGCTTACGAACAAGCGAACGACCTGCTTGGTGATATTGTCAAAGTGACACCTACGTCAAAAGTTGTCGGAGATTTCGCGCAGTTCATGGTGTCAAACAAGCTAAGTCCCAAGGATGTACTGGAAAGAGCAGGCGAACTCGACTTCCCCGGTTCCGTCCTGGAGTTCTTCGAAGGGCTTATGGGCCAACCATACGGTGGCTTCCCAGAACCTTTGCGAACTAAAGCCCTCCGCGGCCGCAGGAAGATGGACAAACGTCCTGGTCTCTACCTTGAACCATACGACTTCGACAAAGCAAAGGCACAGCTGAAGGAGAAGTACGGCGGTTACAGTGAGACGGACATTGCCAGCTACGTCATGTACCCGAAAGTGTTCGACGACTACAAGAAGTGGACGGAGAAGTACGGTGACTTGAGCGTCCTACCTACGCGCTATTTCCTTGCCAGACCTGAGATTGGCGAAGAGTTCCATGTGGAGCTCGAGAAGGGCAAAGTTCTCATTCTGAAGCTTCTTGCTGTTGGCCCGCTGTCAGAGCAGACTGGCCAGAGGGAGGTCTTCTTCGAGCTGAACGGCGAGATGAGACAGGTTAGTGTTGACGATATTCATGCGGCGGTAGAGAACACGAGCAGGCCAAAGGCGGACACGGGAGATTCAAGCCAGGTGGGCGCGCCCATGAGCGGTGCTGTGGTGGAGGTTAGGGTGCACAACGGTAGTGAGGTCAAGAAGGGCGATCCCATTGCCATTCTCAGTGCTATGAAGATGGTGAGTATCTACGAGAGTCCCTACAGTTCCTGCGCCACTATACTAACAGTTCAACAGGAAATGGTCATCAGTGCCCCTCACGCGGGCAAAGTTGACATGTTGAGCGTCAAAGAGGGTGACTCGGTCGATTCGCAGGACCTTGTTTGCAAGATTGTGAAGCCATAGATTGAATAAGAGGGGGAGATGGTAGAGTTGTGCAGACGGAGACATCTCCGAAAGTGTTGCTTGTCATAGTCATTTTAGCGCACTATTGATACTCCTATGAATAGCCTTTCGATGTAACCTAGCGTAGTTTACCACTTAGAAACACATGAGATCTGGACTACCTGTCTTTTACTCCCATCGTTGCGTGACTGTTAGCTTGGATCTCAGCCAGATTCCCGATGCAGGGCTAAGCTCATGATCAGCTGCGCTATCTCGCACCTTATTCTGTCCATGGGATAGACTTTGGGGCTTGCGGGCTTGCCATCTGAGCCTGTGTTGGGCAAATTCACTTCCGACTCTTCTTGTCTCCCTTGCTTTCTAGATATCATACTCTTGTGGGATTTTCGTCTGTTTGTTGACCAGGCGGCTCTGAGCAATTCCATCAATTTGGCAGTAGTTCCACTCTCCCGAGGGTTCGGTCATTGATCAAGCAAAGGGTGCGATGACAGAGTGGGGCGTGCGGGTTCTGGCCCACACTCTTACCGCGCCGGTGGGGTTCAGGGCCCGACGCCCCATGACGATATATGTTCCAGGTCTAAGCTTCTAAGCAATGAGATGGGAGCTCTGGCCTGCGATACTTATGGGTTGTTGAACTGCTCTTGATGACCTATTTTCCTTCTCGTCATACAATCAAGATCAACTGCATTCGGTCAATCAAAACTGAATCCTGAACAGCTAAAAGGTATTCGAAAACGGTCTCAACACATGGCGTCAAGCAGTCAGAACCGGCAGGTTAGTGCGGTCAAAGGAGGAATGGGTACTGTCCCAACACCTGCCAACTCAGGCGGCGCTGGCCTCTTTGGAACTTCGTCGGGTGCGACGCATGCTGCTCAGGGTGGTTCGCCTCCGGGTCGACGTCGGGTATGTTCTCCTTGTCTTTCTTCGACCCACCCAGCTGGAGCTACGGTTGGAGCTTCTGGTAACGTGGCTGACGTGAGATCTTTGTGCACGATAGTCATCAGCGTCGAGCGGCGGCGGCATGTTCTCGGGCCTCATGAACGCAAAGCGGACTTCGATAAGCGAGGTGGGAGAGCAGAGGAGGCAGAGTATCACGGATTCGCAACAGAAGCCGGGGGCGTTTGGCAGGATGTGGAATAAGTAAGAGTCCTCCTTTTCACAATCATTACCTCAAGTGGTGAACGGGAGGCTTTCGGTGTGCGAACTTGGGGCTCCAGAGCTTGGTCGAGATTGTCTACGAAACTCCATCAGCTCACTACACGGGTTTGAACCTGTGCTGACACTCGTTGCTGTATAGTTATATCCACGGACCTGCGTTCGGCACTGGCAATCCCAATGCTGGCAACAAACAAGCCGAGAAGCCCCAGGGGGGCCTTGGGGGGTTGTAAAGTCTGTGCTTTAGGAGGAAGAATGGTGGCAGGTATGGATCTTGTACATCGACAACAGCGATTGCTTGGCACGGGTTGCTTCGGAACTGCGATGATATGAGAATGACTATGTCATGATTTGGCGTTGCAAACTGATGGAGAGCTTTTTAATGCTGTATTGACTTGTATGATACCAATCAACAACCCTTGTGCTTCCAATACCATCATTCTTGATAAACGACGCTCAGAGAGGCCATACGTAAAAATGAAATACATCGTCTCAGCTTCATAACTAGGTACCCTCCAACTAGAGTGTTTCGCGAACGTCCCTCAGCGACGATTTGATGGGAGTCGACTACCGTGCGGAACAGCTAATGATGAATAGCAATGACGTAACCATCAAGCCTCCATGTCTTCATCCAATGCTCACTCCTCCAAAGCAGGACATCGACTCAATTTTCAATACTTGATAGATCCAATCCGACTAGCCCGCCGTCTACTTATTCCCCTAATCAAAGCTCCCTGAAATTACAAACAAGCTACTACCACCTACATCCACTCGAAGCCTAGACCCATCACATCCCACCGTACCGAACGAACAACCCCCTCCCAAGGCCTTAGAGCCATAATTAAGTTAACAAGCAACAAACAATGTCAGGCCGTCTCCTCAGCCCGCGCAACGCGCTCATCGGCGCCGGCACAATCACCGCGCTCTACTTCGGATCTGACCTGGTTGCCGGAATGATCAGGACGCCGGGCGTGCAGAATATTGAGGAGCGGTTTACGGCTGCGGGGGCGACGCCGGATGGGAAACCGGGCGTGGCTACTAGGCGAGGTGCGTTGGCATCTGTTCTTGCGAATGATTTCGGGCTGGGAAGGGAGCGAGTGGATGTAGAAGAGATTGAGGAGGGAGAGGAGGAGGAGGAGAGAGATAACGGAGAGGAGGTGGACGAGGAGGAAAATGGGCGTGACCAAGTTTGATGGAAGACCGAGAGAGCATAAGTCAAAGAGTTGAAATCGAGGGGACGGCAAGACCCATGGTAGCGGTGGGGCAGGGTGGAAAATCGGTGTACATGCCTCGAAGACTAGACCTAGGGGATCAGGGAGTCATAGCAAGATCTGCACCAGTCCGCCACCCGAAGAACCATACTGGGCCATTGATCGAGGGCGAAAGGTACGAACATATTTCGATCTCAGATGCTAACCCTTCGACCACACTCTAGGCGACCGAGACCACGCCTCACCGAATCAAGTCAATCCGGGCAGTACGTTCTCTCTCTCTCACACACACACTATTCCCGTCTGCCGCACATCTGCCTTCTTAGCAAATCATGGCTGACAGATAACCGCTCAGCTCCCACTTCGCCCAAGTACCAGAATGAGATTGCGGACCAGAAGCCCGATGTATGTATACTCTCTATCGAGCGAAAGGAAACTGGAATAGGCAATGCTGATCGTGGCACAGCCCGGCCCTGTCGACAAGGCGTGGAATAAGGCGCATTTTGGTACCGACAAGGTGAATAGGTCGTAGTCGAGCAAGCAGAGGTGATGGTGCCTCACCGCCGTGCGGAGAAAGAGGCTGAAGAGGACCTCTACAAAAGGTGACTCGTTGTCTCAACATAAGTGTTACCGTTGCTGCGTCCTCATTTTGGTTGTCTGCGAACTCGAAGTCTGTTACAGGATTTCGTCATTGTTCTCACGTGGCAGCTCTTAAAAGGTACTTGATACACCGCTGGAGGGCATGGCGTTAACAGCTGAACCCCAATTTGTCCGGATGCTGTGTTATTTTCCATGATCTTGGCGGTCTTCTACAGTTATAACAAAATTCGTGGCGCACAAGTGTTACTGCGCAAATGTTTTTGTTTATTCTTCTATGGCTAACTGCTCAAACTCGCTGCTCACTTCGAACTGAGCTAGAATAGCCCCGGTATCATCGCATACTTCTTCCTCCTGTATCTATCACCAAATTCATTCCTATATCTTCTCTCCTTCTTCTTTGCCCAGGCAGCCATCTCTGCCACGGCAACCACCACAAAGAGCCCGGTCGAAAGACTCCATGTACACAGCCATATCCCTAGCCAAGCTATCGTCTCAAACATGTAGTTTGGACACGTCACCCAATCGAATCCTAAGCCCTTTGGGATTCCGCGCTCCCTGCCTCCTCGCGTCCTCAGCGAGCTCAAAGAAAGATGCGTCGAGAGGTTGCCCAGCTCGCCAACTACGAAGAGTATGAGAGCCATGGCCGTGACGATTGGGTTCGATGGCCTGCTGGTCGGTGATGTGGGTGCGTATGTAAAGTAAGCAATATTTAAGCCGGCGAGTAGCCAGTAGTGTGCGGAGTTTTTGAAGATGTTGAAGGCGGGCATCGTGGCGGAGGAGAAGCGGTGGATCAGGAGAGTTTCGAATTCGCGTTTAAGGAAGTGTGTGCATATGAGGTAGAGGGACAGTGTTTGAAGTGGTGACGGTGGTGGGAAGGTGTCGAATCTGAGGGAGAAGAGGGCGGCGGAGTGCCGGTAGATGTATGGTCTCAGATAATAGATGAGAGGGTGGATGAGGAGGGGTCCAAGGTATTCAACGATGAAGACGGTGCGCCATGCTATTTGAGGGCCTGTTGGAGGCAGAGGTGAGAAGAAAAGCTGGGTGCGGCTTGTAGCGTAGGGACATACCGAGATCTTTGACATATATTCTACTGCGGTCCCTCAGACCGGTACGCTCTATGGTGACATCCTTGGAATTGGGAAGATGGCTGCCATCACTGCCCTTCGTGATCCGTAATCTATGGATGGAAGAACCTGACTGAGCGGCAAGCCTCTGGTACAGCTCTGCTGTGGAGTCTTCCAGAAAGATTTCCGTCTCTTCAGGCAGATTCTTAATTGGATTTCCTAAATGCTGTGTATTAGCGTGGCATTCAGTGCCTTTCCACATGGAGCTTACCCCGTGGTCGCACGGAGAGCGTAATCGGTTTCGACGCCATGGTGTGGTTCCCCGTCACACTTCGTGGACAGTGAGGTCCTTATTATTATCGCGGATGGCTGCAGCATTGTTAATGCTCGGCCGAATCGGCGCCGAGGGTCCAGGTCCAGGGCCAAGGGACCCCTCTCAGGCCCTTGGGACCCTGACCGCTTCTGTTATGAGTTACTCCGCCACGTCCGCCCTTCTGAAGCATTTCAAACCACTGCACGATCTCAGATCTCTCTCCTTCGAGCGCGGAAATGCCAATTGTGTGTTTAGTTATCATGAAGAATACGGACTTTCAGCGCATGTGAAGATTCCAATGCTGAAAACAGGAGCACATGTGAAAGGTTGGTATCAGGGGGGGTGAGCACGGCTGCAGTCAGGACGGCTGTATCTTGTAAGCACTAAAGGACTGATTGCCTGATCCTGCTGCCCTACATGAGATGGCCCGCAATTCCATGCTTGTGGGAAGGCTTGCATTCGAGAACGGTGCATTCCGAAGTGTATTTGGCATGGATGATGCTGCATGGCCGCCATCAGCTTACGCTGGGCTAACTCAGCCCCTCACCGGCGAGCCCGTATTTACCGTCCGCAGTCTATGCCTCGACAGCGCTTGGTGTAGCATTGGAGGCCGCCGCGCTCTCATCGCCTAGCGGTCTGCAGCGCAGCCACCGTTGCAATATTACGAAGCACTTTCTTGCTCTAACGCCTATTCCGAATGCAATTGGCTGCTGCACCAGGGCATGCATGTACCTGCTGTGGGGCAGAATGTCGCCTTGTAATTATGGCAGTCAGCCGCAGTCGATATCTGCAGTGCTTATATAGTATTACTGCTCTGCTGATAGCGATTGACCTCAAATCACTCTTGCTCTCTTCTTCTGTACTGGATACCTGAAGTGAACCAGGTATATCTACAAAAAGACACACTCTTCGTACGAGACTCGGTCTTTCACATCTGATCACTACTATACAACTCAGCATCAGTTTTGGAGTTGGAAACTGTTTCACAGGACTAGCGTAAGTAAAACTGCATCAATCCGAGGTAGGAGCTGTCTCGAGATTCTTGTGTAAAATTCCGGTCAGAAGCTCCTGCAATCAGGTATCCGCCGTGTACCCGAGAGGAAGCAACGTTGAATACGTCAACTTATGCCTCTTGTCACTTCGCCTTCCTCTCCTTCCATCATATCAGTACTTTCTTTACGGCTTTCCTTCCTCCTCCATATTCATAAGCATACACCGAGTTTATTAAACACAACTCCACCAACCTTCATATTCTTAGCTACCTTAATCACGAACTCACATGGACAGATCATATAGTCTAATCAAAGCTCGATCCGCCAAAATGTTCGGTTTCGGGGCCCCAGGGCCGGCCCAGCCTGAAGAGGCCAAGGCACTTCAGAAACATATTGAAGCTGAATTCCAAAAGATGTCTCAATTGATTGGCGCCATAAGAAAACCACTTCCAACGCAGACTGGCGATGGTACCTACATCGAAGAAGAAGCAGAGCCAAGCGTGTTCAAAAACATCATGGACCTGAAACACTTGAATATAGAAGATTTCAAGACAATAGCGGAAGGCGTGAAACAGAAGCTTACCGGAGCGGACGTTGATGACAAGACTTATTGGATGGAGAAATTCATTCAGGTATGATTTAGCAATGTCTCTTAATGAAACTCTTGCTCAGACAGCGTGCAGGCTGCGTGCAGATTGCCCACCACCTCAAGCGACTGTAAAAATTTCACGAATCAGTTGATCACCGTGCTCTGGAATGACATGCAGCATCCACCACAGTCGTGAGTCAACCGTCTCCTTCTGTCAGCACCACAGACTTTTTTCTTAGTGGCAGTTTAGACATACGTTCTCTAGCTGAAAGAAAGAGCCAAGTACGAAGTCGTAGGGTTTCCTGTAATCGAGATACCGTGGATAGCGTATAACTGCTTTGAGAAAGGACTGATGCTTACCTTCACTTACGGAACTCGGCTAATTCGGTAAAAGATATCTTAGCGATGAGTATGCATACCGGCAAGCGGACGGTTCACGGAACGTGAGTAGACCATATGGCCTGGTGGCGCTTGATCTGTGCTAATCATGGGATAGAGTCTCCTATATCCTGATCTTGGAAAGGCTGGGACCCCTTATGCAAGGACTGTTGAACCACTCACCGTTATGCCAGGAGCGCTACCAGATCCTGAACTCATATTCGATAGCGTCATGGCTCGTAAAGGTCAAAAAGACCACCCCAATGAGATTTCAAGCGTGTTATTTTATCTCGCCTCTATCATCATTCACGACCTTTTCAGAACCGATCACGACGATTACAGAATCTCAAAAACGTCGTCTTATCTTGACCTAGCACCCCTATATGGCAGCAACCAGGATGAGCAGAACAAAATGCGCACCTTCAAAGATGGAAAGCTTAAGCCTGATTGCTTCTCAGAATCCCGGCTTTTGGTATTTCCTGATGGGGTGGGATGCCTGCTGATCATGTTCAATCGCTTCCATAACTATGCTGTCGAGCAACTGGCGCTGATAAACGAACACGGCCAATTTCCAAAACCTAAAGAAGGAGATGAAAAAGGAAGCGCCAAGTACGATAATGACCTCTTCCAGACCGGTCGCCTCATCACCTGTGGCCTCTACGTTAATCTGATCCTTCTCGACTATGTGCGCACGATTTTGAACCTCAACCAAACCGATAGCAACTGGCAGTTGAATCCGCGAGTTAAGATCAAGGATGGGCCACCACTTGGCTGCGGAAACCAAGTCGCTGCAGAATTCAACCTAGTTTACCGCTGGCACTCTGCACTCTCTGCAAAGGACGAAAAGTGGACTGAGGACCTCTACAAGAAAATGTTCGACGGCAGGAACCCAGAAGATGTGCCTCTTTATGGACCGGATGGCTTCCTTGCAAAGTTGAAAGAACTGGAGGCGAATACCCCAGATGACCCTCTGAAACGGGAGTTTGCTGGGCTCAAACGTGGCGATGACAATAAGTTCGACGATGATCAATTGGTAGAGATCATAACAAGCAGCGTAGAGGACTGCGCGGGGGCCTTTGGCCCACAGAGAGTACCCGTCGTTCTTAAAGCCATAGAAGTTCTCGGCATGCAACAAGCTCGCCGTTGGAACGTCGCATCGCTTAATGAATTTCGAAAACACTTTGGTCTAAAGCCGCACGACTCTTTCGAATCCATCAGTTCGAACCCTGAGGTTGCCAGTGCTTTGAAGCATTTGTACGACGAACCAGACTTTGTCGAGCTTTATCCGGGTCTAGTCGCTGAAGATGCAAAAGAACCGAAAACCCCTGGATCTGGTCTCTGCCCTTCATTTACCATTTCTCGTGCTGTCCTCTCTGATGCCAATACGTTAGTCCGAGGAGACAGATTCTATACAATCGACTATCACCCTCGAAAGTTGACCAGTTGGGGCTTCTCGGAAGTAAACTTTGACACCAAGATTGATAACGGCTGCGTGTTCTACAAGCTATTCCTCCGCGCCTTCCCCAACCACTTCAAACCTAACTCCATTTACGCTCACTACCCGCTGACTATCCCGGGGAAGATGAAGACTGTCCTCCAGAAATCTGGGAAAGCCGACATGTACAGCTTCGAGCGGCCAGGTCGCATCCCGCAGCCGACAATGACATTTTCCTACGCTGCGGCCCAGAAGGTTTTGAACGATCAACAGAGCTTCAATGTGACGTGGGGCTCAGCGATACAGTACCTTATGGGTCCGACCGCTTGCAACTTCATGCTCGCGGGTGATGGGCCAACCAATGCAAACTCCCGCCAGATGATGGGCAAAGCGACCTACATCGACAAGTGGCAAGCCGAAGTGAAAGCTTTCTATGAGATGATGACAGAAAAGCTACTGAAACAGAAGTCTTACCGCTTGGGAAAGGTAAACCAGGTGGACGTCATCCGCGATGTCAACAACTGTGCCCATGTCCATTTCTGCGCCGAGCTATTCTCCTTTCCGCTGAAGACGGAAGACAATCCACTTGGCATCTTCACCGAGAAACAGTTATACCTCATCATGGCCGCCGTCTTCATCGTCATCTTCTTCGACCTGGACCCCGCAAAATCCTTCCCCATCCACGTCGCCGCCCACGAAGTGACCCAACAGCTCGGCAAACTCACCGAAGCCAACGTCAACGCCATCAAAGACTTCGGCGTGCTATCAGGCCTCATGCAATTAATCAAGCCACAGAAATCACCCCTGTCAAACTACGGCGTCCACATGATCCAACGCCTCCTCGATACCGGCATGGACACGCACGAGCTGGTCTGGGGCCACATCCTCGGCACAGCAGGCGGCATGGTGCCCAACCAAGGCCAGCTCTTCTCCCAATGCCTCGAGTACTACCTCACCGAAGGCAAGGAGCATCTCCCGCGCATCAACGAGCTCGCGAAGATGAACACCGACGGCGCCGACGACGAACTCATGCACTACATGATGGAGGGCTCGCGCCTCTACGGCGAGACCGGCGTCAACCGCGTCGTCACGCGAGACGTCACAATCACCGACACCATCCCCGCTGGTATAACGCCAGACGGCGCACCGAAGGACGTAACCCACAGCTTCAAACTCGGCGATAAGGTCATGGTGAATCTCAAGTCGGCATCCCGCGACCCCAGCGTCTTCCCGGACCCGGACAAGGTCGTGCTGACCCGCCCCATCGATAGCTATATCCACCTCGGCGCGGGCGCACATACGTGCTTGGGACTGCCGATTGTGAGGGTGAGTTTGACGGCGATGCTGAAGGTTATCGGGCGGCTGGACAATTTGAAGGCTGCGCCGGGCCCGCAGGGGAAGATTGCAAAGGTGCCGCAGAAGGCTGGGTTCCATGCTTATTTGACGGAGGATTGGGGGACGTATTTCCCGTTTCCGACTTGTGAGTTCTCCTCTCTTTCCCTCTGCGTCCTTCCCAATGTTTGAGCGTGACCACGAGAAGAAGCTTTACGTGCTGACTTATGGTTCGTTTCTTACAGCTATGAAAATCAATTGGACTGGGGATCTACCGTAGGTTTCTGATCGGGTGTTGTGCCGGACAGCCTTCTTCGAGGCTTCTTACGTAATTCGGGCGCTTTGGTCCTGGAGATTTGAGTATAAAATTGTTGGACACAAGGAAAGCTCAGCTTCACTGAGCTTCGAGTGATAGCAACCGATCGAACTCTTTCATCGAAGCATAAACACAAAAGTTCGGGTCAAATGGATCCATAGTCTGAACGTTCAGTTCGTGAATCTTTCATTGAAAGTGATATCTCGTAAAAAACCGACAAGGCATGCCTTTCCATCACGCAAGGCTAAAGAACCTCAAACCAAGCCGACTTCTGGTCGCTAAAGGATTGGACAAGCGCTTTTCTCTAAGTGTCATGATCTTCGATGTAGATATTTGACGTTTCACCAGGCGGCCAAATCTGAAGAATTCTATTTTCAAGCAACAACCTCCGTCTTGAGCTTCTTAGCACTGGGTATCTCGGCCTGCGCATCGGCAGCCTCATCAATTTGCCTCTTCTCCTTCAACCCGTTCAGCTCCTTCTCCTTCTTAGCGAAGGCTGCTTCCTCCTCTGCCGTCAAGTTCGGTAGTAATGGCTTTTCTTCTTCTGCGTGGAGATTTCGGTGGAACTGATTTCACGTTAGCCGAATTATCGTAGGTGCTAGATTCCCGCTCGATATCCTCTCATGAGCACTTACGTTCCGGATAATGCTATCAGCGTCATCAACTGCGATTGACCTGATGTCCGCTAATGCCTTGATCTTGATCGTGCACTGCTTGACCTGCTCATCCGTCATTTTAACTCCGAGCTGCTCCGTTCTTGACTTGATGGCGTTCCAGCCCGTAAGTCGAGAGGCAAAGTGGACGTAGCGAGTCATGCCGAAATCGGCAGGATTGATGATTTCGTAGGTTGACTGGATTGATTAGCCAGTGCATAAGGGATATGGCAAATAGTGACATGAGGACATACTGGATTGTTGAGAATGGCTTTGGCGTGTATGCCGGCCTTGTGTGTAAATGCTTCGTCCAAATTAGCATAATTACATGGGCATCGAGTATGAGGCACCAACCGCAGAAGCCGGTTATGTAGTTGTTGAAGGGGATATTCTGTAGCGGACATCAGCAATTGGCACAGTCGGATGACATCCTTGACGTCCTATTGAGAAGGCCATATGCTAGGAGGGGTGCGTACAATCTGTACAGCGTCCGCTACAAGATCCTCGATATCCTTGAGCTTGTGGAGCTTATACTTGCTTGTCACATACTCGCGGTCCACCACGATCATTCGGGCCATGAGACCACCAAGAGGGGTGATGCCATTTCTCTCCCCGATGCCCAGTACGGAGGTATCCACATGGGTTGCACCTGCCTCGAGCGCGGCATGTGCGTTGGCGATGGCGCAGCCAGTATCGTTGTGGAAGTGAGTTTCTATGTCGCCTGGAGATTCTGTATCAGCCAGGGTCCTGTCTACAGAGCATTTATAGACTTACAGCTCACGACTCCCCGAAGTGTCCTGACCTAGTGAACTTCGTTAACGGATTGTGGCTAGAGGCTTGAAGGGGCTCTTACAAGGTCGAAAACCTGGCGTGTCGTAGCGCAGCCAACCGTATCCGCAATACCAACCCGATGAACACCCACCTTATCCACAGCTATGCGCTTTCGTCAGCCAAATTTCCTTCCTCCTTCCTTCCAGCGCGCCCAAACCTACCAGAATAAAGGGAAAGTAGATCCACCAAATCCGACCTGAAGCTATCCTCGGACGAAAACCGAATCTCCAGCCCCTTGCTCTTGACAAAATTGATGACCTCAATCGCGGTAGTCTTGATATAATCCATATCCTTCCCATGGCTGTGTTCTCGCAGGTAAGACGACGTCCCAATAACCACATCCACCCCATCGACACCCGTCTCCACCGCTATCCTCGCATCGTCCATGTGACATCGGACGTGCGTTAGTATCTTCGCCTTCAGTCCAAGCTTGCATATGGCTTCGCAGTCCTTGCGGCTTTGCTCGGACGCGGCTGGCGAGGTGAGTTCGATGTAGTCGACGCCGAAGTCGTCGAGGGCCCTGGCGATCTTGATCTTGGTCTCCGTGTCGAAGAAGGCGTTGGCAAATTGTTCGCCCTCTCGCAGTGTGGATTCGATGATCTTAAAGTTGGAGGTGTTGCTCAGGAAGTCGCCGACGGGTTGGTATGGGTTCCGCTGATGGTGGGTGTGCTGCCGTGGTTCTATTTTGGTGAAGCTATTTAACTCTTCAGCTCCTTAGTCCTTGCTAATTGCGGATCGGAGCATTATACCCTGGGTGAGAGCCCTTGACCCCGTTGGAAGTGGTGCCATTAACGCCATTGACGCCATTGGATTGTGTGCCATTGACACCGTTAACGTCATCTGGTGTGGGGCACATGTTTTTTGTGAGGTGAAGAGAGTTGTGGTCGGAGAGGACAAAGTAGTCGTAGAGGCTGTTGAGTCACACCGGGGTAGCTAATCAGTTATGAGTCTGATTAAGTAATGGGCGAATTCGAATTTTGATGCGGACCCTTCCGGCGGTGACTGGGAAAACTTTTGGCGGGGCAGACAGCTCAGACATCACCTCACCGATGTCGGCGGCAATTGCGTCACCGCCCTACGCAAAATCTAGGTCGCAGTCACAGCACAATTCGAAGTTGTGCTCATCAAGTAGCATCACGCAAGATCAACTGCATGTGTAGCAATGTTAGAGGAGCAATTAAATAGCCATGAAGGAACATGCCGAATACTACGTAGTTTAGGGGATATAGGGTTATGGATGGAGATAATAACAATGCGAGTGCTCCAAAGGATCCTCCTCCGCTGCGTCCGCAAACCGCAGGCGAAATTGCACTGCAAAGAGTCAATCACCAGCTACTACCAATATCACTGTCCTTCTCTTCCGCGATCAACTTCTCACTCTCAGTCCAAGCACAGATGGAACTGGTGACATCCACGCCCGCATCTATCATCACCGAATCGTCTCAGGCCCCTCCTTGTCAATGCCATGCAAACTCTCGAGAATATCGCTCCCTCCCAAAAGCCCTTGTCCAGCGGTACCACGTCTCCTGACTGCCTTCCCAACAGTCTTCCTATCAGCCCACACCTCATGAAACTTGATACTGCCCTCGCTTGTTGCAACGACAATGCAGCCTTCCGCACGGGTACGGCTCCACCATGAGGCTCCTTCTCTGCTGCTTCTGTTTCTGACAGCCCGCCCATACTCGTCGCTTACTCTCTCACTCAAACCCACATCCCTAGCTCTGGGACCCCGCCCTTCCCCTTGAACATGGCCGCGAGGCGTGTTCGCACCTTGACCTACACCCCTTAGGGCCTCTCTTCTCCCATGCCCTCCAAAATCGGGCCCGCCGGGATAGCTGATACCCCAGAGAGCCCTCCCTTCATCGCCCCATGGAATGCTGACCACACAGTCACAGCTGGGCCAACTGAACACAGCCACCCTGACGGCGTGCTCGGGGAAGCTACTGAATCCAAACGTAGCGCATATCTCCCGACGAGTTTTGCTCCATACTAGGCTTGTCACCTGTGCCGCTACATCTATTGTTGCAAGTGCAGCCCCGCTGACAGTATGGTAGAAGTGAACAGCCCGGTCGTTGGAGCCACCACCGAGTGCCAGGAGCCCACGTTGCCAAGGGCAGAAAGCGAGGGCTTTGACGGCAGCAGCAACCGAAAAGCGGTGTGTGGCGGCTGACGCCGTGAGAAGGGTTGCAGCACGTGGGGAGGTGGTAGGAGTCAGGCGCTGGGTACCATCCTGGGGATCGATACGCAATTCCAATGTTGGTGACGTTGCGGCGTCAGTAGGGCTCGGAACTATCTTGCGTGTCTCAAACAGGAACGCGCAATTGTCGTTGCCGCCAGTCACAAAGTATTCTCCGTCAGGAGACCAAGCCAAGCCGCAAATCTGCTGCGTGTGACTGTGAATCTTTGCAAGGAGGGTTACAGCGCCAGCCCAGCCGGTAGTTGGCCGATGACCAGAGGTGGGCCATTCAACCGAGAAGTAGTACACAACGCCAGCTTCGTCCCCCACAAGCAAATCTTCGTTTGGGACTGATGAGCCAGAATCCTGCTGTGAGCGGCGCTGTGTGGCATTCGGACGAAAGCAGAGGCAAGCGATCGGACAAGGCTGTTGAAGTAGAAAGTGAGGCTTGTCTTTGGGAGACCACAGTGCGAGGCGTCCATCCGCACGGCCGATGGCAAGAATGGCTTGTCCACCGCTGGGTGAAGAGAAAGAAAGCGATGTGACATGAGCAGAGCGAGGATTGTTGATTGATAGCGGGCAAGGAGTGACACCATGGGATTCCGTCCAAAGATAAACTAGGTTGGAAAGGCCCACAGCCAGACAATCCGCCGTGGGCGAGTATGCTATGACAGAACAGTAGTAGTCATCCCGCAGTGACTCGGCATCCAAAACTGTGCTGCGCGTCAACAAGCGGAACACCAAATGTGCGGACCAACTTATCTGAACGGGACAATGGGTACAGCCATGCTTTGGCCCGTAGTCTCTTTGACGCCTATTAACATCTCATTAGCAGGAGGTAGGGATGGCGGCGAAGGAAAGCGAACGTCTCGTATCCCCTTGCATCATCCATAGATTATCCTGCCAAATGAAATCATCGCCATGTCGGTTGGTGCCAATGTTATCTGCTGAATAGCTCCGAGCACGACCTATGGGATTGTTCTCGTGGCTGAAGGACATCAGCACGCGAGCTGATGGATCAACGCCTATAGCCAGCGCAGTACGTCTTTCCTGGGCCTCTGCCTGCATTACTGGGTCGTTCCTGAGAAGGAATGAAGCTGTATATAGCGGAGCACTGGTACCTCTGTCGAGCATGCCGCCCCGGCCATCAGATATGCCCACTACACCACGATGTGGAGGCGAAGGGCCACCGACGTTCCAGACCGCACCGTGGCTGGCTTGCCGGTCGACCTGATTGACGGGATTCGGTTGAAGTGCTATTACTGTGCTACCCAGCCTAGCAGACCTTGAAGGGGTTCCCGGTGCAGGAACTTGATGAGCTTCAACGAAGGGTGCAGATGAATCACCATGCGTCGTGCCAATGGTCATCTGCGGAGATCTAAACGGGTCTGGACCAGCACTTTGGCCTCTGAAAAGCTTCTCGCGTGTTGTGAGCCTATGCACCGGTTTGCTGATACGGTAAGCCTCTGCAGACGAAACCCTGGAATTACGCTGCGGTACGAATCGATCTGGCTTTGAGCTTGGACTTCTCGCGCTTGAAGTCGATGAACTTCTGCTGGCGGCATGACTGGGCCTCAGTCGGCGTACTGCGAGTGGAGACAATGAATTCTCCCGGGTAGGCAGGGAAGGAAAAGGGAACGCGCCAATGGCTGGCTGTGCCCGTGTAAGTGGCGTGGGCGTATCGAGGAAGGCTAGTTGCGAAGGAGTAGGGAACGCTGGCGAATCTGGCAACGTCAAATCGGGGGTTCGATCTGCAAAGCAAGAATTTGCTTGATATTGGCGTCCGTTTGACTTGGGAGTGGACGGAGGTGTTGGCCAGCAACTGGCGCATGGAGGTGGAGTGGTTGATGGCTTCAGGGATGGATCGCTTGAGATACCCTTGAAGTCATGCATGGCTTGAAAATCATCACCCTCTCCATCCAATGTTATGCCTAACTCCGCCGGTGGCCCAGCTGGAGTTCTACACGCCGTTGGCATGTCTTTTGACGGGTCGCTACCACCGTCCACGGTAAAGCGAGATGCCTCGTATGACAAGTCGTCCGTTTCAATGCTCAGGAAGACGACCTCATCATCAGAGTTTCGTTGTGCTCGAAAAATCCTAGGCAGATCCTCTTCGACCTCGCTACCTAGACTGAAGTCTTTCGGACCGCTATTCGGCGTGGATGGTGGTGATAGCGTAATATGCTGCTCGTGCACAAGGAGTTCGTCCACTTGGCCATCGAGCTGGTACGTCAAAGGTCTGATTTTGGGTATGAACCGTATGGACAGTGTGGGGTCTATGCAAAGCATTTCTGATTTTACTCTGGTCTTTTCGCGTCTTGCGATGCAGTCGGCGGCTTGATTCTCGTCGGATATACATAGCGACCTGTACTTTGAGGTTCGGAATGATGCAGAGTATGTGGCATTGTATTCACAGAAGTGGCGAAGTGATGGCGTTTCCAAGGGCGCAGGCGATGTAGGAGGTGTCAGGAGGCCAAAGTCGGGAGGAGATGAGACAGCCCGCAATTTCTCCATCTTATCAAGGGAAGAATGCAAGGCCTAAGGGATTCCAACTGTGAGACGCCTTGAAGTTGCTTATTTACTCCTTTGTGGTCCGTTAGATGCGTGTTAGCCGTGACACCTTTCCCTAGGCTTCTCGCAAGCCCCGACGGTGATGGATCACCGCAAAAGAGAGTTAGGTATGCTCATGAGCAGTGCCCTCGAGCGATGAGACTATATCCAGTCAATGGGTTCCTGTTTATTTGTTACGAGTCGTTCTATCAAAGCGAACAAAAGCCGGCGCTGAGGCCGGCAGCGAGGAATAATAAGCTTGAAATTGATATTGTATTCTGATGACAGAGATATCGAACGATTGACCGAACTTTCGAAATCTTTAAAGATGTAAATACGCTGATTCGTGCAATTATGAATGTGAACTGGAAAATGGAAGACGGCATATGACGGACGAAGTAGTTGAGGCATTGCGTCGCTACCTAGAACAGCCTTCGAAAATGCTCAGCCAACTCCTTCTTTCCTTAATAGGTTACAGTCCTCTTTAAGCAGCAGCGGACACTTCCTTAACATGGCAAGCGTATGTTTCACCACTCAGTTGTGCAGATCCGGTAAGTAACGACACAAGATGGTTGATGATGGTCTAGCATGGGGTCCCTAGGGCGACCGCGACAGAGCCGCAGTCGGAACAATCGCGGCAAAAAGAGTTAAGCAAGATCAAGGAGTATAAGGAGCTGGTTGACCTCGTCAGGTCGAAGGTATAGGATCTGACCCTATTTACTGCGGGTCTGTCTGACAGATATGTTAGATCGCAGGAAAAGAATACACTGCGGAAGTGCTTGGTCTGACGTCGAAGCTCCTCACGCGCAACCCCGAATATTACACGATATGGAACAACCGACGCATAATCCTCCAGCACCTCTTCCGCGCAGGACGCGCAGATACATCTACCGAGTACGATACCACTGATAGTCATCATGGAACTGTTTCAGACCTTATAACTAACGACCTGCACTTCCTGATCCCTTTGCTCCGACAATACCCCAAATGCTACTGGATATGGAACCACAGGCTCTGGCTCCTGCAGCAATCCACCCAACTTTTACCGCGCACAGCAGCTCGGCGGCTATGGCAAGAAGAACTAGGTCTAGTCGGGAAGATGCTGAACCTGGATAGCCGCAACTTCCATGGGTGGGGATACAGGCGGACTGTGGTAGCGGAGTTGGAAAGCCCGGAGCTAGATTCTTCTGCGGAGCGCAGCGAAGCTGGAAATGGGAATGCTGTAGCTCAATCGAAGGCAAAGGGCTCAAGTATGGTCAGAGAGGAATTTGCATACACGACCAAGATGATCGAGACAAACCTGTCCAACTTTTCGGCTTGGCATAACCGGAGCAAGCTCATTCCTCGATTACTTAATGAGCAAGGTGCTACGGAGGAAGAGAGGAAGATCTTCATCGAAGACGAATTGGAGCAGATATGGCAAGCACTGTGGACCGATCCATACGACCAGTCATTATGGTTCTATCACGAATACCTTATGGTCCTTACGTCGGCGACCTCACCCATCATAAAATTGTCAACTTACGACCAACTACAGTACCTCGAAGCAGAAATGGAAAAGACCAAAGAGCTGCTGGAGGATGCGAAGGATTGTAAATGGATATATCAAGCTTTGTTGGCGTACGTCGCGCGATATCAGGAACTGGAAGGAGGAAATAAGCATGTAACAACATTGGAGATGAGAGGTTGGCTCGCAGAATTAAAGAAGCTTGATCCGTTAAGGATTGGGAGGTGGCGCGATCTTGAGAGAACTCTGGGACTAGCAGACGATTAGTGGCTGCATGTTAGCCAGCTATGTCTTGCACGCGGATGTTGGAGTGTTCATCGTCTATAAGGGGGAGGATCGAAGCGGCAGGCAACGTCTGCCATGTTCTTCGTGGTTATAACCATATGCGAAGCCTCCTATCGATGGCGACGGAGCCTATCTCGCCCATTACTCTCTTTGATAATAATATCCTTCTCCGAGGATTTCATGCTGTGCATTTTCAATGTCCTGCCTCCCTTTTGCCAAAGCCTGATTCATGCCTCAGCGTGCCGAAGAGGGAGTGGTGAATTCAAATCGCAAGCTAAGAGTTAGCCAGTCATTGACTCATAATTGCCCAGGCGGGTTGCAAAAGTATTTTTAATAAGAACCCATCCATGTCCTGTTGTTGTACAACATATGAGCGGCCTTCGCATGCTGGAAGTGCAATCATATCATTTATCCGGTCAGAACAGCATCGTCCTGACAGTGGGGAGGTACGATTCGTATTTCGCAAGCCTCTTCGGCGTAGGCAGCTCAAATGTCACCTTTTTATAGCTCCCGCATTAATTTGAGCCGCATCGAGCCGTCCAGCGTAGACTTCGAGGAGAGTCGACAGGTTTGTGATGCTGCAGTGTCTCGCGAGGCACTTATGATAGAAACCTACCGCCATGCTTGATACCTATAACGGTGAGCGGCTCTCCCAAACGGTTGTTGCGATTGTGAAGTGCATGTGGTTGGGTATGTTCAGCAGACTCGATTGGTCAACTGCATCCTGTTTGCGGCCTACGGCGAGTCGTGACATGCTCGGGCCGTATGCGTGTCCTGATGGCACCGTAACTCAAGGAAGACCTGCTCATTTTATGTCTAGTTCACGAGTGTCGTTGTAATGCTCGTTGCTAATCATGGGGTGGATGTGCCCAGCTGCCCCAGTAGCGAGCGGTCAAGTCCCAACATAAGCCATGTCAAGCCAATTGGTTCTCTTCGTATTCTTTTGTAGCAACAAGTTCCTGCGCGATGATCGTCTGTCGTGTAGCCACCCTCATGCCGTCAAACAGGAACTCTCCGGAATTCCGGTTCAGGGATCGTCATCCAGGCACCGAAGGATTCGATGTTCAGTCGGCGAACTGTAAACAAATTCAAGGAGAGGGTGACAATAAGGTTATCCACCATAGGGGTCATATTCCCATCCATAGACGTGAAAGGCTTGATACGGCTTGACAGGAATGTGACGAATCAACCGATTCAAATATGCGCCAAACATGAACATATATGAGTCTTAGATTGCGCAAGAACTATTATTCTGTCCCTAGGGGGTTCTTGGCAGTGTTTTCGGGATATTGGCAAGGGTTGGCCTGAAAAGGGTGTAAGCTTTTCTGCTAGGCCAGTGATATGCACGTAATCTCGGTCTGGGCGAGTTCGAATAACGTGTCATTCAGCTAAAATGTAATGATCACAAGTGTAAAGTTTTAGTCCATATTCCGTGTGGCGGCAAGAGCGGCCGGTCTACTCCCGTATCTTGTGGGCTGATGACAGGTGACCAGAGGTTACGCGGCTGACTCGGCGGGCTGTTGCAGCAACGACAGGAGTACCAACCCCGCCAAAGCATGGCTAACTTGGTACTTGATAGTACTTCCAGCCTCGTCTTCGAGTACGGTGAAGCCAAGCCAGTTCGTGCGCCGCATCCCAAGATCTTCGATATTCAGGAAGGCGGCGTTTCAAGGGCGTTGCGCCAACTGTTGGGGAGACACGATTATGGGGAAATACGAAGTGGCCGCTGACGTACGACCAGGTAAGCGGCAATTAATGTCGTTGTCCTACAATACCCTTACTGCTCTTGGTCGTACAGTTTGAGCTTTGTGCTCATTATTAGATGAGATGTGGTCGGTAAATTCCCACCGACTTCCCCTTTTTTGCCGCACCTGGATAGATCAGAAATGAAATGCAGTAAGGATCCGCCCTGGATTAACTACAACTGTGTCTGTGTGACATCATGAGCCTCCGGTACATACGATATAGTAATACAGTGGTACTTTGTACGAAGTACCCTGGCGGCGATTGTGCGGCCCGGACTAAACTAAAACGACCTCATGACAGAAAGATACAGGAAAAAGGGTGATCAGGTGTCATGCGTGGCGGGTGCGTCTATCACGAAGTCGAAGGGCGAGACGGGCGACGGCAAGGTCAGCAGAGCTTCTCAGCACGGAGTGATTCGCCGTTGGCCAGTTATCCGGCGAACGATGGCGGGGTGCTCTAACAAGTTTCGGGCATGGCGCACAGTCATAAGCTTGACCATGACCGATGCACTGCTGCGGAGCCGACTGCGTGGCTCTCCAAAAATTACCTAGGTACGTCTCTACGACCTTCTTATTCGCGCTTGTGCATGACCGCTGACGGTCTAAGACTTTGGGAGGGGTGGCACTCAAGGGTGGGATGGCTGTCAGACAGAAGTAGTGCATTGGCCTGGTAAGGTAAGGTATCCGGTAGGTACTGAAGAAGTCGAGGGCTGGTGGGGAGGTGTGTGTCTGCTGTACTACTACTGTAGCTGCTCGTACTTTGGAGCTACACTTTGCTAGGAGTGCTAGGCGTGCTAGCCCAGCTTACTCGGTCTGCCTTCTTCAAGCTTCTAAATTTATCGCAATCTGCTTCAAATTGCCCCCTGCCCGCAGTTTGCCTCTGGATCTCACGTCTTTTTGGGATCGGGGCGGGCCCGCCGCTAACCCGGGAAAGCTAGGCTGACGCGCGCTATGACCTTCACACACCAATTCGTCGATCCCAGCCACCCCTGCCTCGCCATTAATTTTCTTGGTTGCTGGCGTGACGGAGATCCAGACGAGGCGCCGCACAGGCGATCTTGCGGCGTTTCCATTCCTCACCTCTTGCAGCAAGCTATTTATCCTCCAGCATTCCTCCCATTCGTCCTCTTCCCCTCCCCGTCACACCCACACACAGACACAACCCTCTCTCTCACTCTCTCCTAACCTCACATACCAACGTCAACAAGGACTGACACTCGATCACCAGTCTCACACTCTCGCTCAGTTGTTGGTCGATTGCTTCGTCGCTCGGTGCATAAAATATCCCTCCATCAACACAATCTTCACATTCAAGATGCAGTACTCAATAGCTCTTCCGTTCCTAGCTCTCGCTGGCTCAGCGTTGGCAATGCCCCAGGGCGTCACTGGCAACCTCGCTCCCAGTGGTTCAGCACCTGCTGGCTGCCAAATGTCGTACTCTAACTTCCAAATCACCGTCCAGAACGTTACTAGCTCCGTTGCAAAGGTCAGTTCACCTTCAGATTCAGAGATTCTACACGTTGCACATGCTGACTGGTTTTACAACAGCGACAAAGCTCCGACTCTACCCTGACGCTTTCACTCGCCAACGGTGTGCTCAAAGACCAGGATGGCCGAACTGGTTACATTGCTGCCAACCGCCAATTCCAATTCGATAACCCACCTCAGACCGGCGCGATCTACACTGCTGGCTTCTCCGTTTGCGGTAACGGTTCGCTAGCTCTTGGTGGCTCAAGCATCTTCTACCAATGTCTGAGCGGAGACTTCTACAACCTTTACGATCAGAGTCAAGGCAACCAGTGTGGATCTGTCTTTATCCTCGCTTCGGGCGCCTCTGGTGCTGCCAGCTCTGGTGCTGCCAGCTCTGGTGCTGCCAGCTCTGGTGCTGCCAGCTCTGGTGCTGCCAGCTCTGGCGCCGCAACCCAGGCCTCTGACGGCCAACCCGGTGCCGCGACTTCTGCGGTCTCCCAGATCAGTGACGGCCAAGTTCAAGCCACCTCGCGTCCAGTCTCTCAGATCAGCGATGGCCAAGTTCAGGCCACCACTTCGGCTCGTACAGTTTCTCAGATCAGCGATGGCCAAGTTCAGGCAACCACTTCAGCTCGTCCAGTTTCTCAGATCAGCGATGGCCAAGTTCAGGCCACCACCTCAGCTCGTCCAGTGTCCCAGATTAGCGACGGCCAAGTTCAGGCTACCACCTCGGCTCGTCCGGTTTCGCAGATCAGCGACGGCCAGATTCAAGCTACCACCTCGGCCCGCCCAGTTTCTCAGATCAGCGACGGCCAGATTCAAGCTACGACCGCTCAAAATGCCACCGCTACTATCTCTCGCCCAGCCGTCTACACTGGTGCTGCTGGATCGATCGCCATCGGGAACGAGTTTATGGCCGCGGCTCTCGGTCTTGTCGCTGTCGCTATGCTATAAGCATTTAATATCGATCTGATGCACGGCTTGATTCAGTTCCTGTAGCATTTTTCGGAGCATAAAAGGGATTTGGATTGGGATAGTTGCTCAATTGCATCTACGGTCATTTCAGCACGCACGTATCGTGGCAGCAATCATCACGTCGATTTATGAAGGGATGATCTCTACATTGGATACGTCGCTCCTGAATTGGATCACAGGGAAGTTTCTTGTTTTTACCTTGGCGGCATTGACATGCATACTTAGCGAGCATGAGTGATATCATGCGAAGTGGCGGGACGAGAGATCACATCTAGTCGGTAGATAGTTAATCGTAATACAACTCGAAAGTTGACTTTGATTTCTATTCGATCTATGACATCTTTCTTCCTCGATGTCAGACGTCTTAACAATGGCCGTGCGAGCCAAGGCTCCCTGGGCTGCCTGCCCTAGGTAGCTTTGGCATGCTGCATGCTGCAAGCTGCACGCTGCATGCACATGCAATGCACGTCCGGCATAAGTGAAGTGGCGAATTCAATGATAGTGGCAAACTTCTCGACACTTGTCCCTACAATAATGTACAAAATATGCATCACATGAGGTCTCTGCCACATCGTAAAAGAATAAGCTAAACGGCGGGAAGGATTGCTCAAGGTGTAAGACCCATGGTTTCGATCGTGTCTTTAGAATTGCCGCGCGTAAGCAGGGGTTACCAGTGCACTGGAACAGTTAGCTCGTGCTTAGGTAATTGTGCGATCTGGCTCCCCAGGCCATCTCCCGGATTTCTTCCTTCGGAGGCTTGACCGCTGTAGCACTCAGCACGATTATCAGTTACCTTGTGGATGTGGGTCCTTTCGTTCAACCACGATGCTGGAAGGTTTGAGCGCTTTTTCGTTATTGTATTCTCTTATCGTCATTATTCCCAATATACCTCAACGGGTATTCGGACAAAGCATTTCGAATCGTTAAACGTGGTCATTGTAGGGATAAGTGCGCCTTTTCATGAAGCAAATATCGAATTGGTCGACAAAGACGTGGGGTATGCAGGGTCAGAGGTCGGCCGGCTGATTCGGAGCAATAATCCGTTCCTCTATGTACAGGGTCACACTATTACTCTTGGCATCTAGCTTCACCCACGGAGGTACTTCTGCTAAACTGAAGCGCTTTGGAAAGGCCAACCCTTGGAGATGCAGCATGCAGCTTGTCATGCGTTACGAAAGCACCTCAGCTAAGGAGCGACTTTGGTCACATACAGCGCACAAAGTCCGATATGCCGTCTCCAGCCGCCTCCGCCGGCCTCTAGCATATGTTCGTGATCTACCTTGCTGTCAGGCGAACAAAGGCGCGGCTTGGAACCTGTTTGCTCTCTGGCTGCGGGCGGCTTGGGGACTGCAGATCACGGGGCATACGATTACGTGCAGATACGAACGAACAAAGACTGCGGGGGAAGCGGCCAATGACATACTAGGAGTTCTTGGGCGAAGCGCTGGACTGCCCCGCCAAGTGCGTTGTGATAAAGGTTGTGGGGAGAGGTAGGGAAAGCTAGCCTACACTCTGGCAGACGTTTCAGAATTGGTCATACGTATTTTGCATTGTGCGAGATACGGGCATGGACCTTTGTGCGTGCTGAAGCAGGCCGGACGAGGGAGGTATGCTAAGGAGAGCGATCTCGAGTTACCCCACCCACTAACGGAGTAGTGCTTATGCATTGATAGACTGACAATCCTGTAGTAGGCTGGACGGAGAGCAGTTACCCGCACTTACGAGTCACAAACTGTGTTTCAGAACTGACCAGCAAGGGTTGAAACATCGTCGTACGCTGGTTCATCGCGAAAAATAACCACATTATCCGGTCTCCCTGTCCTACGTTCCACCATCTCATTTGGATCCAGCGAGCGAACCAACTTAGGCTGATGCTACTACTGTACCTGTACCATCTAGCTCTACCTTTGTATGCTACCCCTCAATAAATCCCCGGTTAGTACTACTTTTGACTCGTACCATTGCGCAAACACCCCCACTCTAACCCTGGGCCAAGCGACTCTCCGCTGTAACCGTCCACGTAATCCTCTCATTGATACGATTCAGGAAACCGGAAAAGCCGGGATTGTGTGGCCGCCAGTTCGAAGATCAATCTCCAACATACCTTAGCTGTGCAATATCAGAAAATCTAAAATCTCCAATCATGAGAACAAAATGCTGGATTACATTTATCACGTGCCCAAACACAGTACTCGCTGTTTTACATTGAAGTAGCTCCCGGCTCCGTCGGGATTTATCTCCTTTCCAGAGTCCACACTCAAGATTTTGATATGTTTGAAGAAGTGTTATTGTCCCTTAACTACAGGCCAGTGCATTACAGGCATTCTCACTCCGCCTTGAGGATTCTGCAGGACCATCGAACTGCAGGCAGACTTGTCCGTATCAGCGTTGCATACAATATTTGTCAAAGCAAACATACCAACGTCTGTGCAGGAGCTCAAGAGATACTGACTCGATAGTCGCTCCAACTTTGCAACGCTTAACGTGGAGATTGAGTAATTCGGGTGCGAAAATCATCCTGTCATGCTGGAAAAACATATACGGCTTCCGGGGGTACAACTGTTTCGGATGCCGTCATCTGAACGTTCTTGTTTGCCATGCCGTTGTCCCAGTGCTCGGCCGACCGATTCGCCAAAACTCTTACCATCTAGAAGGAAAGAACGGTTTGAATTTAGCAATCGCAGCCTCTCTAAGAGGAGCCATCATATGACTGTCTACATCGGCCCTATGCCATGGACGCCGTGAAACTTCATGGTCTTGTTCGACGTTTAGTAAAAAGTAAGACAAACACGCATCTAGTGTGCAAAGGGAAACCACCACCTCTCGAAGGGCCAAAATAACCTGCTATTTATACGTGTATATTGGTGCCGTGCTCGGTCCATCCAAAAGCCGCGTTTGGAAGAGTCAGGAGGAAATACACTTCCTGGGAGACATCTTCTCACCGAGTGTAAAGCAGGAGGCACCTTTTGTCTTCTGATGCAAGGCTATCATTCGATATTCAGCCTCGACCTTGACTAAGGCAATACTTGTTCACACAGTAAAGTCCCGTAATACTCATCCTCCTAGTATTACCCCCGGTCGAAGATACTTCATCGTTTGACTCGAGCCTCTTCGCATACGAGACCTAACCGACTAAGTGGAGAGAGTAACGGCATAGCCGCCTTCGGGATCACTTTCGAAAAGACACTATCCCGTATTGGTCACAGCAAACACCAAACTTCCCATCGCAGACATGTGCCCAAAAGATAAGAGCTTGTCGTTTTACTGTCCGTGAACATCATAACTCGATCAGATCAAGTCTCTGCTCGGATTGATAGAGGCCACGGGTGCCCGGATGACTTAAACTGAAGCACAAGCGTTAACTGCCATCGGCAAGATCTTCGTATACTCTACCTCAGTAACCAGCTTTAAAGGCATAACTTATTCCACTATACCAGTCAATACAAGCAGACATCCTTTATTGCTCCAGGTAAACGTCTAGTCTGTGAAAGCGGTTACGACTCATAATACCGAGCTGAACTAGCATATAAGGACATACCAAGATGTACATAGGAAACTCTATCTAAGTCAAATACAGCTCAATGTTCTTGCTCTTCCAGTTTGTTTTCAACAGCATGCACCCGTACTTCGCCCAATACGTCCCCCTGATTTCCTGTAGTACCCCTAGCATCCAACTTTAAGGTCAATAAAGCAGGGGAAGTATGTCGCTAAAGGGTTGGAAATAGAGGTTTCCTTGAAATACTTAGCTGGCCCTACCTTAACGTAGTTGTAGAGCTAAGTGCGTTACGCTTAAGGTCGGCGATGAGGTCGTAATGAACCGTACCTGAAGGCATGAAGTACCAACTCGTACAGTAGCGAACATAGAGAACGCGTGGCTACGCGCCCCGCTAAAAGCCACAGAAATGTCCCGCGTTTCACCCGCCGTTGCGTCATAAACGGGAGATCATCTAAATCGAATTTGCCGTATCCGCCGACGCTGTATCTTGACGCGTCTCGCGCGACATCTGTTCTGCAATTGCTTTTCTTCAACAACATGGCGCTGCTTGTAGACAAACATCGTCCGCGGTCACTGGATGCACTAAGCTATCATAAAGACCTTTCGGATCGTCTGCGATCTCTGGTAGTTCAGCGCACCACTATGCTTGAAGCTCGCTGATTAGCTGCAGGCGCAAAGCGGGGATTTCCCACATCTCCTCGTCTATGGACCTTCCGGCGCCGGCAAGAAAACTCGCATTATAGCCACTCTGAAAGAGCTGTACGGTCCAGGTGTAGAAAGGATAAAGATCGACGCGCGGGTCTTCCAAACCACCTCTAACCGCAAACTCGAATTCAACATCGTAGCCTCAGTCTACCACCTTGAAATCACCCCGTCCGATGTCGGCAACTATGATCGCGTAGTCGTCCAGGATTTGCTAAAGGAGATAGCTCAAACACAACAGGTGGACGTGGCGGCCAAACAACGGTTCAAGGTGGTGGTCATCAATGAGGCAGATCACTTGACGAGGGATGCGCAGGCAGCATTGAGGAGGACGATGGAGAAATATAGTCCCAACTTACGGTTGATATTGCTCGCGAACTCGACAAGCAACATCATTGCACCTATTCGATCAAGGACGCTGTTGGTTAGGGTAGCCGCGCCTACGGAGGAGGATATTTGCCAGGTACTGCGGACCGTCGGCAAGAAAGAGAATTGGAAAGATGTCCCAGGCTTGAACAAACGGATCGCACAGGAGAGTGGAAGAAACTTGCGGAGGGCCTTACTAATGTTTGAAGCGGTACACGCTCAGAAGTAAAGTGCCGGCCTGAATGTACCATAGGGTCACACGCTGATGTTTCGAATTTAGCGAAAACATTACAGACAAGACGCCAATACCGCCGCCTGACTGGGAGGCTTTGATCGCTCAGATCGCGGCCGAGATCATTGCTGAGCATACGCCCGCGAGGATATTGCAAGTTCGGGCCAAGTTCTACGATCTCCTGACACATTGTATACCGGCGACGACAATCCTGAAAGTATGGATAATTGTGTGATTCATGCAATATTCAATGGCTAACAAGACACAGATGCTTACATGGAAGCTGATCCCAAAGGTCGACGATGCCCTGAAAGCCGAAGTCATTAAATGGTCTGCTTTTTACGAGCATCGCATACGAATGGGAAGTGTAAGTGTTTCAACGTGGGGAGATACCATATTTGGGAATACGCCACTAACTCAGCTCGGCGGCCCAGAAAGTTATATTCCACCTAGAGGCGTTCGTTGCTAAGTTTATGCGGATATTGGAGAGGTGGGTCTTTCTCCGTGTCCCACGAACGAATTGCAGATGCTGACATAGATCATTTTAGTTACCTTATGGTCAGTATGCACCTTTCGGGGTCCTTATGAGAAGCTAATCTGTCACCCCTTAGGGCATGGAATTTGATATTTAAGTTGCCTTTTGCTAGATTCAAAGCAAGGTGTTTGGCATTGACTGGGTTTATGGCGTCGAAGATACCCATACTTGACGGAGCTCTCCCAAAAACCCACGAAAGAATGCTCTTGACCTCTTGTAGCTGAAGGTACATTACCTACCTACTTTAGCATTGGGAAGCGTTAGTAGGTGTTTCCGGCCCCTGGAAATCGCTTCTTCTAGAACCGTGAAACTCCGCGGATTCAGTGTCCATTACATTTGTGGGGTTAACCTTTTGACAACCCCACTACGTCATTCACGCGACATGCAAAACGCATAACAGTGCCTCGGGCTGCATCTCGAAGAGTAGTCCAATTGTTCAAAGCAAGAATCTGGTGCTTGCCGCGCAGTTCACAATCGTTCAATTGCACTAAATACTTCCTTAGTATTCAATTCTCCTCCAAGATGCCGGAACTGATGGATACTGACCCTGGCGGGGAGACACAACAGTACTAAAGGGCCCTCTTCCTCTCAATACCCACCATGATTGCTAACAAGTGGACAGATATGAGAGCATCGATACAGTGACAAAACCGCATGGCAAGGAGGGTGGCCAATTCGGCGGTGAGCCTCCCTTCTCACCGATTGAACGATTATGATTAAGTCTACGAACACACGGCACCATCTGGGCTTCACCCCTACACGTTAGCCCTCGCTGGCGAACATTGCTCCTCATCATTTCTTCCTCCTCCACCCTCCTTCCGTGTCCAGAACACACCCCGCCTGTTGAACCCGGAAGACCAAAGCTTACTTCTCCCTCCCCTCTCAAACAGGTCCAGAGACTCAAGACGACATTCTAGACAACGCACAAGCGGAGCAGAAAGCGGAAAGAGGCGAGAAGACGGCGGCGAATATCAGGTACGGACAAGGTATCAGCGAAGGAGGCATGGGCGGGATGACGACTACGAGCTCTGGGGAGGCGAATCAGGAAGGTACGTGCAGGCTTTTCCTTTGCTGTGTTGGCTGGGACGACGGGTGCTGGGGAGTATTGGGAAGGAGAAGATCGTGGCGAAGGGCATAAAATGAGAGTGGGAGGAGTAAAACTCAGCATAATTGAATACGGGAAGGTCACGTTTGGGAGAGCATGACTGCAAACGAGTAACAACGCCGAGAGGAGTCGTGCAAGAAGAAGATGCTTGACTGAATGGAGACAGCGGAGTCAGAATCGATCGAATGGGGGTAATAAACGTTCGGAACAGCGCAACAGGCTAACAGTGCAATAGGTGGCTCTCGCGGAGGGGCAGCTCAGTTGGAGACGGCCGAGGACGAATCTGCAGAGCACACTCGCAAGGAGCAGGGTTATGGCGAGGGAACGGACATGGACAGGACAATTGGAGCTTGAAACGGGTCCCAATATGTGCTGTTCCCATTGTATGCTCAGGGTTTTACAGACGTACCATGACAGCTCCCGAAAGAGGAAGGGCTTCGCGACGCTGGCTTTTTCGTCGATTAATGCGTAGTGATAGATGAGGGCAACTCGAAAATATCACTCAGCGAAATTAGACCTATCATCGCTTGTGCTTACCATGTATGAACGAAGTCAACAGAAAACGTACAATTTAGTACGAGGGATAGGTTCAGTCGTGTAAGCTCAGATTAGTAAGCGTCTAGAATTGCTACGGCATGTACCAGACGGCGAGTATGCAGTGTCATCTGCCTCCTTCGACCGATGCGTCCCCGGCTGTTTCTATCACTCGACTGAACACGCTACCGTCCAGCCCCACGCTTTCTCTTACTGTGTCTGCGACGTCACCGAATGTACCTAACCAGCTGGAGCAGCACCACGTCCACGGCCTGTCATCGTTAGTAAGTTGCTGCTCACGTGTAAAAGCCGAGAAAGTATACCGAAACCACCCCTGAACTGCGGCGCAAACTCTCCAGGTGCACCACCTTCCTTCCCGTCACCAGCATCCCGCCTCCGGTATCCACCCTCCCTATCCCCATCCCTTCTCGGTCCACCACGTCCGCCCGGTCGCCTCTCGCGATCATCACCGCCCATCATGCCGCGAGGAGGTGCGTGGGAGCGCTGCTGCTTGATGTGCGTTGCTGGCACGATTTCGGCGGGTAGGTGGAGCCATTCACGGAGGTAGTCGAGGCCTTCGGGCGTGAGGGTGTAGTAGTACCATTGCCAGGAGAATTGGGTCTTTAGGTAGCCGCGGGAGGTGAGGGATTGGCAGGCTTTGATCACCTGGGGATGGAAAGTTAGTGAGTGCGGCAAATGAAAGGTTGGAGCTGGAGCTGGGGGAGGGAACGTACGAAGAGGTTTTTGGTGTCGATTTCGTTGTGCTTTGGGAGGTTGAAGTCTTTCTTCGCGACGAGTACACCCTCTGGAATATCGCGTCAACTCTGAAAAGTCCGACGGATAATTGAATATGGATTGGAGGATGAACAAGCATACCGCGAAAGAGGTACTCGTGGATCTTCTTGCGGTCGGCCTTGGGAATAAGCCTAGCAATCAAGTCAACGACTGATTACCCATGCTAATTCTTCTTCGATACATACATCTTGGCGACTTCTTGCAATGTAAAGGCACGGCCGGTTAACGTTTGTCGGTGCTAAGTTGTCAGTATGCTGAAATTCTACGGTTTGGTGGTGGACGTCTCTGTGGGTTGCGGTTCCGCGCTTAGCGAGTCTGTGGCTTTGCTTACTAAACCTGAGCGGAGCGGTGCGGTGCGCGATGTGGCTGGTGCCGTTTAACGCCTGGACGCAGTCTCACCAATCCTCCTTCAGCTTTGTGTCCGGCCCCGTAGAATACATTCAGTCTCGATAACTCGCAACTTCATCTAATCATGTCGCAACCGTCAATAATCAACGTTCTACTCACCACCATTCCTGGCGCTGACCTCCCTCGTACCCTCTCCCTTCCGCTACCATCAACAACTCCAATCTCTACTCTCACTTCCCTCATCTCCTCCTACCTCCCGCTCTCGACTGCACGGCTATCTCTGAAAACAACATCAAATCGCCTTATAAATCCCGCCTCTCCCTTACCACTCTGGTCCCTACTCTCTTCCTCTCCACATGTCCCAAACCAACAACACCGGTCCACACCTCACGATGATGCGACTCCGACAGCCACCCTCCTCCCCTTGCACCTCCTGCACTCCCTCCCCGGCGGCAAAGGCGGTTTCGGCTCTCAGCTCCGCGCCGCCGGCGGACGCATGTCCTCGCGCAAACGGCGCGACCCCAACGCCACCAGCGACCCCAACGGCTCGAACCGCAACCTCGACGGGCGGCGCCTGCGCACCGTGACCGAAGCCAAAGCGCTAGCCGAATACCTGGCCATCAAGCCGGAGATGGAGAAGCGGGAGAAGGAGGAGCGGAGGAAGCGGTGGGAGGCCGTGGTTGCAGAGGCGGAGAGGAGGGAAGAGGAGATTAGGAATGGGAAGGCTGGGAGAGGGGTCAGGGTGGATGGGAAGTGGGTCGAGAGTAAGGAGGAGGCGGGGGAGAGGACCAGGGAGGCGGTCCTGGCGGCGATGAGGGAGGGGGGTTTGACGGCGAGTTTGACGGCGGAGGCGGCGGCGAGAAGGCAGAGTGATGGCTCGGAGGAGGCGTCGGAGGAAAGTGATAGTGAGGGGTTGGAGGAGGCAGGAGGCTCGAGGGATAGGGTACAAGCGAGTGCTGGAGAGATCGAAGGGGCTAGAGAAGGAAGAACCTTCTTCGGTTGGGACGAGGGGGACGAGGAAGACGAGGAGATGAGCGATAGTGAAGACGAAGTGGAGGAGGCAGCCGATGCCAAGATAATGGGCAAGGGCAAAGGCAAGGCCATTTGAGCCTTTTCCGACCGGTTCTTCGAGCTAGGTCATCATTCATCTACAGTCCTACAGCTTCGCGACTTGTTATCTATTCATTGATTATTCAGTCGGCGTTCTCTTGATCCCGGAATCTTCAACAGACCGTGTCCACTGCAGGTTTTGAAAGTCTTGAATTGGTTGATCAGGTATATACCCATGGTTTTGTGGGGTTTCGTCGGTTAGGAATATGTATCTATACACTTTGTGGCTCTTGGACTCGGACTATACAAAATCACGCGAGGTATACACAGCCCAGTCCTGATATTTCTCCAAGACTTCAGAGGACTCACATGCCCTCCTCCATGCCCACGTTCCTCCACCATCGGTCATGGCCGCTTCGGCCAGGTGCACTCATACTTGCGGAATCCGCTGGATCCTCATTAACCATGCCTTCCACGTCGCCCACCTGTCTCCTTTCGCTGACCTCTCGGTCTGTGACGTTCAACTTCAACTTCATGGATTGCCTAGCTGAGAGCATCCAGTTCTGCATGCTCCTTGTGCCGCTTGCAACATCACGCGTCAATCCCTGAGATGCTCCACCGGCGTATGGTGGGGAAGGAGTGGAATTCGGAGCATCCCTCATGACTGGTAATTGTTATTGGAGAGGCTCTGAAGAGGATGACAAACGGTTGAGGTGGAGATAGACGTCCGTTCCATATCTGTTCGATGCGACTGCAGTCAGCACAAGTCTCTGCAACGTAGGGGACACGGCCCCGGGAGTCAACCCGATGCAGCTATGTTAAAGTCCAAAACGTACCCCTCCATACTGATCAATTTCAGGTCGCCGCCAAAGTACCGAGCATAAAGCCTCGAGATTGGCAAACCGTACCCAAATCCAGCCATTGGTGCCTTGAAGTCACTCTTGTTAAAATCGGGATCTAAGCTTGGCGTCTGATCCACGGTCGTGTACATGTATGTCCATACAAGCGGTATTGCTGATCTGGGTATACCGCCACCCTCATCACTAATTTTAATGGTTATATCTTCCCTGCCTTCCGCAACGATGACTTTGATGACGGGGAAGTCTTCCCGGTCGGCTCCGTGGGTTTCGACGACGGCGCGAAGGGAGTTTTTGAGAGTCTCGAACAGCATGTGCGAAAGATGTCCAGGTACGTACATGAACGTGAGGTCGGGTCGGCAGACGAGCTGTATCTTGGGTGCTTCGAACATTCCATAATGGTCTTCGCAGACGAACCGTGCGTTTTCAATGGCTTCTTCAGCCAGGTCGCGAACGTTCGTTTTCGTGCAGATAATGCCCACATAATTCGGATCTGGATGCTTGCCTTGCTCGGTGAGAGCGATGTGTTGGCCAATTAGCATGCGGATCCCGATCCGAGACATGTAAAACCGGTCTAAGAAGGCTTGAATGTTATGGTCGATTTGCATGCGCTGCTTCTTCCGCTTATACTCGAGGATTCCCTGGGCTGAGATTGGTGTCAGGAGTTAGCTTGCATGGACGGCCAGCGGAAAATAAAGCTGTTACACACCAACTGTGGTAACAACGCTGTCATGGCGCCGCTTGATTGCGCCGAGGGTATCTGCGAAGCGCTTGTTATATTCTTTCAACTCAGGCGGCCAATCTCGCCCATCGTCTGCAACTGCGTAATACCGCCGCCCAGAATCCCCTAGTCCATTGGCAGCCTTCCTAGGTCCCGACTTGTATTGTCCCTTCTTTACGCTTGGATTCGGTGTGGCCTGGCTGAGCTGTTTCAAGATTGACCCATTGGGGCTTGCGGGGCGCATCAACCGCTGGCGTACTTCTTCGGATACGGAGGGTTTGGGTAATTCTATGATTTCCTGAAAAGGGTAACTTGTTATTCTTGAGGTTGCAGCGGAGACAAAAGGTGATAACGGACGGACCTGAAATGATTGCGCGTACCAATCCTGCACTTTCTGAATGGATTCCATCTCGTTCAAACCATCAGGTAGCTCGCCAAGCTCTTGTACACGGTGGGCCAATCGTATAGGTAACTCCTCTGAAAGGAACTGTGCGGCGTAGAACAGCGTCCCTGTAAGAGGATTGGGTTATCCTATGCTCAAATGGAGGAGCATTGCATCCAGAATCATACCAGTCGAGGGCTTCTCCCCAAATTGTACCATCTGCCTCAAGCTTACACCAGTTGCGGGAAACTTGGCATAGTGCCTGATAATGTCCATCAACTTATCCGTCTTCCTCCACGACATCTTGCCTGACTTCGTAGGCCTCCAAGGCCTACAAGTGGTTGTTCACTCCAATGTGGTGAGGCTCAAGCGTTATGACTCTTGCTCGGTTAGTTCCACAATTTTGGTGGAGGTAGCTGTCCCCGCAAAGTGACACGTGAAGAACCCCGTGGGGAAGCTCAAGCGGCGCCGTCAGAGAGATGAGACGAGACAGCGACGTCGATAGTAGTGTGAAAAAGCAGAAGCAAAGGTATGCAGCAGTTGTAGCTATAGGGGGATGAGAAAGACGAAAGCAGGAGTAGCAACTGAAATTCGAAAGCTCAGGCACATGTACACATAGCTCAGGCACGACACCGTTCTCCGAGGCAGCCGCTCGAGCGAGGAAGCCGGACAAAAGGCCGGTCCGCCAGTACATAGTCTACTTCTATCAAGACTTATACACATCCATATCTCGTACTACTAGCTACTGGAGTTCAACACTACTAAGGTAGTTGTACACGTACAGCTACTCATCCGCAGATCCAATTGCTTTCCAGGCTAAGACCCGTTGCCAGCTGAGTTCTGAGACATGTTGGGAGCCTTTGGGCTCCGATATGACTATGTTCAGCATTCGTTCAACCTTGATCTCAATCTTGTTGATGTGTATTGACTTGTCACGGCGCCTACACAAGTGAAGATCTGACTCCTTGCTATCCATTCTTGTCATTGTGGTCCTGAGAAGCAGGGAATACTACAGATCGGTTGTGGCTTGCTGCCCTGCTTACTCTGAGCACATGTACAGTTGATCTCAAGAATTAGGATTGAAGAAGGCCCAAAACCGCGTCAGAATGTTTGTTTGAGTCCTCCGTCTGCACTATCCAAGTCTTGTGATCCTCCAAGCTAGAAGACCTGTCCAAATTCACTCGAGGACCAGCTGCCCTTCTAATACTAGGTTATCAGCTTGACTCTTCTGCGCCTGGCGGAACCCAACATGCAACCAGACCCTACGAGGAGCATTTCCACGGTGCTATCTGTATCACCCAACGAGCCTGTTTCCACTACCTGCATCAGAGCACAACGCTCCCGCCAGTCGCCATTCTTTGACCCGTGATAGAGTGCTCCAGAGTGCTCAGACGCCAATTTTTGAACCCTCCCGACGCCGCAGTTCTCGCTCTCTTAGCGTTCTCAAACCGGTTGTAGACTTTCTGTACGCGTCTCTTACTGTCGTAGCTGCCCTTTAGGACCAACTTCTCAAGGTTTGGCAGTCCCTCCACCCACTCAGCCAAGACGCTCAGCACCTCCTTCATCTTCTTCCCACATTCCGAACAACAGCGACCGTTTCCATCAATGACGAGCTTTCGTAGGCCCACAAAGAGCTTCATTCCTTCTAAACCCTCGTCAAGCTCGCGATCTGTAAGGTAGTGCAGGTTGAGGAATGCTCCAACATCGACAACTAACGTACGGACAAGCGCGCATCGGTCTCGAGCTTTTTCGACGGCCTTCTCAGAGGGCGGCGGGTTATCGGATATCTGTCTGGCGAGCCACAGCCTGAAAGGGTTTCTGCCACATAGGACCGGGAGAGCTTCTGATCTGATTTGTCGGTTGACCTTCGTGATCGCTATGTCTATTCCAGTCCCCATGAGGTGCTTCGCCCAAGGGTCTTCTCGATACCACTCTTCTGCGAAGGTGCTGACATGGTTAATCCCAACTAGGAGGTATTCGTAGACTTGTACACGCAACTCCGTCGGAAGGTCAAGAAAGCGGAATTTCTGCCTCTTTCGGGCGTCTGCGCGTACTCTCCTCCGGTATCCTATTCTCGTCAGCTTTCAACTCACTCCATCGCCTGCCATATTTTTGGTAGACCAACCATGTCCGATATTCCTCCAATTTCTCGGGATTGGCTTTCGATCAGCAAAAGTGGTTGAATATGCCTTTTTTCTGGATAACTTGAAAGCACGCTTCACTGAATAGACTAGTTCATCTTTGTTGGCTTTATCGCGTGCTACTGGGCCAGGCGCCATGGTTGGGGACTCGGAACTTCAGGCTTTGCTGGTTCAGAACTTTCTAACCGATCACCTTAGGGCGTGTCGCGTGAAGAAGAAAGTTGGCTGGCAATCACCGATATATGTTGTCGTTACCGAACGTTTTGACACGTGATTAGGCTCGAGAGATACACTCTCACATTCACTTCATTGCCCACCATGCACGTAACAAAACTTCACTTCGAAATCTCTCAGAATCCATTAACCTTTACTTCAACTCAGTGAAAGGATGAATCACGTACGAGGGAACACCTGTAATCATTCACCAATGTTCAGTACCGATGCTGCTTGACTGTCTGAGCGCACCGTGTCTCCAGACTAAAACAGAACCCAGACATCGCTCCTGTGAGCACTTGCTCCACGCCAAAGAGCCATCATCAGTGACCACTCTAAGCTCCCACCCTACCGCAAGGATGTTGATTCTTGTTATCGCGCAAGGGCAGACAAGGCATCGTTAATACCGGGCCACACCCGAGCTGGGACCTCTACACTCCTTGTAAAACGGGTACACTCTCTGACGACCGCCGTATCACTTCAATAAGACAAACCTAACCTCCTGAAACCAAGAAAAAATTTCTAACGAGTCTGTGTGCACCCACTCGCATCTTGTTACGAGGCGATCCTCAACACGTTCATGGCGTTGCTCGCTCGTATACTCGACTTATGATGCCTTGCCTAAGAGTCACTGGCTGCCCTGGGAGCATTTGGTTGTTGTCTATTCACGGAACCCACCCTGGGGACCCATTGAGTATGCCAAAGGCCATAACGCGGACTCAACCCAAGCAGAGCACTTCAACTCACTTAACCTGATGTCTTCCGGTCGAACTTGCTCATTTCTACAAATTCAGCAAACTGCGCCCGACATTTCAGCAACTTCTGCGATGGAAGACCAGCGGTAATAACATTATGGTTCTGGTAGAATAGGAAGAAGGCAGAGAGTTGCATCTAGTGGGAGTAGAGCTTGTAGTCAGTGCTGTGGGCATAGCCACAAGAGTCCTAAATTGACTGGACAGCCTTATTCCGCACGATTAAAGTGGATAATCCAGATGGGTATCCGTGTCAATACCGTAAAAATGTGGGTGGGCTGGGTCAATTTTAATGAGGCTTCGCGGCATCAGTTAGTTACTATAATGCTAGGGACCTGTTGAACCTAGGCATTACAAGAAACTGGGCACTCCTATAAAAAGCACGGATAATGTCTACTTGGGTATCGCCCTGTATACCAATCGCACCAGATGCTGATTTACGGCAACACACAGAGATTCTCATCGAACCTCTGTTAGATTGAACTTTTACTGCTCACCAGCCATAAGTAACCCCCGACGGCAGGTCTCATTCAGACGCACGTCGTGCGACACAGATGACACGCACCCTATTATACGCGTATTTGCCGTCTTCTGCTCCTGCATCAATAATCGTCCCTGCGGCGAATCTGTTAGAGCTCTTGGATCGAAAAGCCCGTCCCGGCCTGTTGGATATCACATCCCACCCGATTAGACTCAAAGCCTCGCGCTATCCTTATCTCCCAATTAAACTTGACCTATCGCTCAAAGTCTTCAGTGCGGTCTTCGATCGCCGCGATCTCCTTATTCTTGTCCACATAATACCAATCCACCCCGTGAATCTCGACATCTGCCACACCAGCTTCTTCCAGTCGCACTCGTATTGAGCGTTCACATTCTACCCAAGCAGCCTCAGCAATCTAAAAGTGTTGAACTCTTCCTGGCTTGAGTATGTCGATTGTGTCGATATGGTGTATTGGATATGCCCAGTCGAACGTTAGGTAATCGCCTGGCCGTAGATATATCCCCTGTAGCCGTAACGTAGGTGCATCTCTTTCTAGATCGATCGTCTCAAGACTGCGTACTGATATAATCGCGTCCATGCCGGAGTCGGGTCGGCGCGGATCGTTCTGGACATGCTGCAGTCCTAAGATGCTTCTTTCGGAGGTGAAATCACGACACTTAGAGGAGAAGCGTCGATGAGCTTGATAGGGAAATCGTGACTGCATTCTCATCTCTACCATTCTCCGTATTTCTCTACTAATGTCAACTCTAGTGATCTGTGTAGATTGCATGCGCTCTGAGATTTGCCAAGTTGCTCTTCCTGTTGCAAATCCTAGCTTGAGCACCTTCTGGTCGGGTGCGAGGTGGGAAACACTCAACATTTACGGAACGTCGTTTCGTTGCGCCTTATGCGTGTCATCGTAGCGACTGGCAATCTCATTGTAGTAATCTTCGGCTTCATCACCGGTAAGATGTACGGGAGTGATATCTACACTCGGGGCTGAACCGTGGGGTGTAGGAGCGAGTGCTGCCATGTTTGAAGATGATACGGTTCAGAGATATATCAAGGGTGAGGTAAAGTTCTTTGTGAGATGGTGGCTACTGGAAGAATATATTAGCTTCTGTCATTTACACGAATATGGAATCATTTACGCTATCTTTCAGAGATAGACTATAGGATATGGCGATTGCGTGGAGAGAGAGGTAAGGTGATTCGTGGGATTTGCTGAGGTGAGCGCAAGATGATCTGAGATGAGGGATAACGTATATGGTTAGGGATGATAGGGCGCCTTGTAAATTAGAAGTGAGTCTAATTCTACGCCGGTAGTGCAGTAATGATAAGTGACGTAATTCATAACATTATATTTCCACACCCTTTGTTTCCATCGGGTGAGATAGCCGACGCACAATGTCTCACAAACCAAGCGCATCCGCTGATTCCGCATCGGCCATATGCCATTTCCTTGGCCCAATGTCCTGATGGACAATGCTAAGCTGAAAACATTGCAGACCAATAAGCAAACGTTTAAAAAGTAAACATATGTTGCTGATATAACATTGGTATCAAATGCAAGCTCGGGACCAGTGTCGTTTACGTGCGATTTGAGTAGGCTTTCGTTTAGCTGGCCAACAGAATAATGAAGAAGAACGGTGTCTGAATGAAGCCCTTATCGGAGCAGGTGCCTGTGGATGACACCACTATCCAAGCTATGCGTGACTTAGTCAAGTGTATTGCTATATTGGCTTTACATAGGGGCGAGACGTTTTATGCCAATGGACTTTAGAGGGTGGCTGGTTTCCTCTATCGAACGGAACAAATGCCTGATGGACAGCTCCGATGGAATAATGAGACCTTCTGCTAGTGGCAAGAACTCCGTGTCTATTACCCATACGTTGTCACTCTTGAGACTCCATACGTTCTTCAGCCAAAGAAGCGACTGCCGTTCAGACCGTGACAGGCGGGGAAAAGAGGTGATGCAAGCTTCTAGTGGCTCGAGTTCTAAAGGTATATCCAGTGGTATCTTTGACTGTGCCAGCCTTGAGGGTTTCGGTCTCAACGACGATGGATAGACTGGCGCCTTCTCCCATACGGTGTGGTATTCACAACTAGCTGAGATAGGTGAAGGTGCCAAGTTGTAATCGCGGTACGCGCAACATGATAAAAGGCCGTCACATTGTGTACAACCGCCTTAGTGGTTGGCTCGCTGGTGCGACTACTTGTTAATTCGGGGATAAGAATCGGCGCATGGAGCACAACAATGGGCTAGCGTTGGACAGTGATCACCAACACAAAGTCGAGGTAGGACTTTGTGTCGTCTAGGAGATGGCGTGATGGACATGGTATTGTTTCCTTCTTCCTGTCTACTGAGCGTGGACAAGGCGTTCCGATGCCATAAAGTTCACTGCTCTTGCATGCGCTCCATATCGAGGTAGTGTTTGGCGATGAGTGTTAGGATCTAGTGTCTACCAGAGCTGCATCGAGGAAATGCGGGTAGCGGTTAAGATGGGTTAGGGGCGGAATAATAAGTTAAAAGGCCGCATTTCCTACATATACTGTGGCATGGAAATATACCACCGGGTACGGCGCTGACTTTAGCGGTTGCCAGAAGACCTGGGCAGCGCTTATGATGTATATTTTTTAAATGTAGCCAAGGGCCCTAGCTTTCCAGGCAAAGGTGGCAGAGTCTAAATCTAGCTTAGATACCAGTGATTATTTGATTTGCTTCAACCTCAGGGTAGGGTGTAATCTGCCACGTATTACCATCACGACGCGAGATAAAGTCACAAAGTCCGGGAACGATACGAAGTTTATCTGGGTCCTCGTGTCTGTACCGCGAAAGAGGTGCGGTTCGTCAAATTTATTTTGGACCATTGTTAAACAGCTGTGGTGTGAAACCAACCAGCTGGAGCGCTGAGACGATGGTTAACTTAAACTCACGGTACTTGACGGGTGAAGTTACAGGGTCCTCTGACGAATGGACCGAGGTACAGTAGGACCACATAATACCATGTACAGCGGTAAGTATACGACCCTCCAGTGTTGGGGATATCAGTCTTGTACATAGAGATAACTGTATAGATATCCTGGACTAAGGAAAACTGGTACGGCGATATCCAAATGATGAAGGGTCGGTTGGCTGATGGCAAGGAATAAGAAAGAGAGTTACCCCTAAGAGACAAACACACAGTAAAGTAGCCAGTCCACCACACCACGAATAGCGACTTTAACAATGTCAGAAGTAATGGCCCGTTTGAGTCCATCTCTAGCATGATATCGCAGAGAAAGGCGCAGGTTTCCGAGTCTACCCGTAGGGCAACATTCCTCAGTAATACGAACATCATTGAGTAATATCTTACAGCCATTATACAACATAGTGACTTAGATACACTGAGAATAAGTGATGGATCGTCCGGGTGTAATCTACCACGTATTACTATCACGACGCGAGATGAAGTCACAAGTCCGAAGCATGATACGAAGTTTATCTGGGTCCTCGTATCTGTAATATAATAAACGCGACCCTCAAATGAACGGTAAACAAGACACATTGCTCAGGTGTACCTTCATAGTCCGTAAACTTTAAACATCTCACGCAGGAGTTTAGCACCTTCTTTCGCCTTTCCACTGGTGTTAAATAAATCTGCAAGGTAAGAGGTGTATCCAACAGTTCGCTTCATCTTCCATGGCCTCTTTGACCTTAGCTGAAGTGAGTTTAAGGTCAAATATTTCCGTGAGTTGGGATAGAGATGGAACGGCACTAAGAATCCGTAATGTTGGCGTAGGCCGTGAAGAGAGTGGCCATGCCATCTTTAGGGTGGTCTTTCCAGCAGTCACTGCCTGTTGCGTTTGCCGAAGTATCGTTCTCCGCACCTCATCAATAATAGTGTCAATGATGTTAACATGTTCTGCACCCATCTTAACTTCAATGTTACTGCCTTGATAGGCTGGAGTGTCCTGACAAGCAGATACTTTTTCTCGAAGCCAGCAATTTAAGCATCAGAATGCAGTCATTGTACTATATAGGTAGACCTATGCAGCAGCTTGATCATATGGGCGACCTCCCGAGCCGTCTATCGAGGTGTCTGCTCCTAAGTGAATCTCCCCGCGGGTTATCACGACTTGTGGCACCTTGCCTGCCGCTTAGAGTTCTTGTTTGCACTCTAAAGATAGGGCCTCCTGAATTCTGCCGCTCCACATAACGGATGATCAACGAAGCAAACACATGATGTGCCGGCATGGATAATTTGCCATGAATATGACCATGGAGGAGTGTTAAGGGTGAAACTTGTTGAAAAGACTGTACTAATATATACAAACTAGCTACAATTCGGCTTAGATTAGAAACCGGAGATTGCATCTAATTAACCATCATCCTCTCCACCACGGATTTCATCCGCGTACAGACTCATAAAGCTTACACCAACACTTCAGCCTCCAAGAATGGAGATCTTACGGCTCCAAGTCCATGCACCATCCGCAGTCAAACTCTCCAACCCAGTGATCTTTAGCACTCCATCAGCGTAGTCAAGCTCAACATCTCCCTCCGTCTCGTCAAAGGTGCAGCCCGCGGGCCTACCTGTGATTCCGGCGATGGTGATGTTGGCCAGCGGCTGCGGAGTCATGTAATTACCGAAGACAGACGCGGTGAGAGTGTTGTTTACGTAGACAAACTGTACGTAGCATGTTAGCTTCTATTCATACATGTTAGGAATCACGTAATGCACTTACGTTGACCATCTTTGTTGCACTCTGGACAAGGCTTTCTCCGTCGTCAATGTACAGACTCCCCTCTGCTTGCCCGTTGGCATCGAGGGCGACAAGGAGATTCCATGGGTTCTGCCTCGATGTCGAGGTGGTGTTACCCGGAGCCTGCATAGGCAGTATGCTCCCACCTTTGACATGCAGGTTAATGTGTCCAAGCGGCGCCGCCAGTGTGACATTCTCATTCGCCTGCGCGTTAACAGGTTGCAACGTGTACCAATCATACCAGATCGTTCCGTCACCTACGCCAGGGAACACACCGTTGACAGTATTGACAAGAGGCAGTAGCACGGGTGTGATCAGCAAGCTCGGGCCGAGCATAAACTGATTGTCCACAGCTGCGAGCGTCTCATCGTTCGGGAACTCCCAGGCCAACGATCTCATCACCGTTTGCCCCTGCGTATGCGCATAGTAGAACAGGGTATACATGTATGGAAGGAGGGAGTATCGAATGTTCATGGCTGTGCGAGTGGCTTCTGCAACGGAAGACCAGCGGTAGGCCTCTTGGTCAACGGCGGTAATGACATTGTGGTTCCGGTAGAATGGGAAGAATGCGGAGAGTTGCATCCAGCGGGAGCAGAGCTCGTAGTCGGTGTTGTGGGCAAAGCCGCAAGTGTCTAGGGTTTACTGCGCATTAGCATAGCGTCCTATCGAGCAGCTTGAGAGGACATTCACCTGGGCCCATCATCGGTATGCCAGCAATGGCGAATTGGAGTGCTTGAGCTATGGCAAGGTACCTGTGAAAATTCAGTTGAAGAAACAAAAGATTCACGAGAAGGAAGATAGATACGTACATGGAGCCCCAGGTAGAAGTATTGTCGCCTCCCCAGTGGCTCGTAAAGTTGCCAGAACCGGCGAATGTAGATCGACCGACTGTGAACGGACGACGTCCAGGGAAAACCTGTAAGAGCGCATGGTATGTCGCGTTGGAGATGGTGTGTCCAAAAAGATTATGGACGTCATATTCGGTAGTATTGTATTGATCGTTGTGGGTCGCGTTTGGCGCGACGGTGTTCTTCAGGAGGGAATGTCCTGTGAAGATGTTGTTGATCACATATGGCGGAAAATTTAGGTTTCGTACTCCAGCCGTGGGCGACTGGTAGGCAATCGAACTCGTCGAGGTCATCGTCACTATGCTTGTCGAGGCAGGTGTTGCCGAGGCTGAATTGGCGGAGCTCTGGGCTGCCATGGCACTGCTTACAGAAGCTGCCTCAGTAGCGTTCGTAACGTTGAAGCCGTCGGGATACAGATAGTCAACATTTCCAACTTCACCAGGCAACTGGAAGGGAGGATGAACGGGGTTCTCGGTAAGACGATCTGCTCCGCAGCTTCCTACGCAGAACGACGATGGCTCGCTCAAATCAATCCAGATGCCGTCATAGGGGATATCTCCATGCCAGGTCGAAAGCTCGTAAGTCCAGAGCTGCTGGCCTTGGGGGACAAGGTAGTCCGTCCAGACCGAGAAGCCAGGCCAGTTGTCTCCGTAATATATTCCAATGTCACCGTTGCGAATGAACGCATTCAACTCCACACCGCGGCTATAAGGTTCATAGAAGTCACTAGAGTTGGTAGGATTCGATGCGTAAACATTAGAATCGACAATGGGAACGTAGTGCTGGCCAGCGGCGTGAAGACGCGCAAGGAACGCTTGACCCTCGGGAACAGGGTAGTTCAGCACGCCATTCGTGAAGTCGCGGTACTGGTCCATATCTACATAATAGCGTTAGCCTGGATGTCAAGCATCGATCCTCGTCTGGTAGGTTGGCTCACAATCGATATCATTCCAGATGGTCTCCAGTTGGATGCCAGCATTGGCGTAACCATCGACTATCTCCTGCATCACAGTCCAATTTTGATAGCCCCAACGGCACTGATGGAAACCGAATGTCCAGTACATCTGCATAGCCGGAAGTCCTACGATGCCGGCCTGATATTGGCTGATGACGTCTTTCGGTGTCGGTCCACTCAAGAAGTAGAAATCAAAGCTGCCACCGATTGTACGGTAGGTGATGTTCCCAGGTCGGAGCAGCCATTCTTGGCCGTGTGCATTTCTTGCGTACACTCCGTGTGAAGTTGAACTTGCGCCACTGTGGTACCGAGTTTCCAAATACATGGGGTGTGTGCCGTACAAATTACCATCCACTGGGTTACCAGAGTCAGCGGCCCAGAAAGTTTGAGTGTAGTTATTCCCAAGGCGGAAGTCATGAATATTCTCCGCCAACCCGTAGACGTTGTAATTGGGAACCATTGAGGTTACGAGTTCCAAGAACTGGTTCTGGAAAACGATGACCCTGCCAAAGGTGTCGAAAATAACTTCGCCGTCCGCAAGTCGACTGATCTGGAACTGGAAACTTGGCGTATTGGACCATGTAAAGTTCAAATCGCTTGTGGAGACGCTTCCGCCTTCAATGCTCGGGAAGCCTGTCAAATAGGCTGGTAGGATGTACTGGGACATGTTCTCGGGAACAAGATATTTTGGGATAATGCGGACATTGAGACGCTGGCTGGTCTGATACTCGACCGAGAGGCTCAACTCTTGTATGTCGGTACCATAGGTGTTGCAGGCAGGGCCAGCCAGCGCCAGGTCTGCCGTCAGACCTGTTGACGACTGAGCTAGGTTTGACGCGGTATAGCCCGGGCAAACATCCTGTGAGTTTGGCGCGGTCGGATCGTTGATATTCGCGACGAAGGCAGGAGCCGCATCGACGGTAGAACTAAGGGTAGGGATAGCTCGATAGGTGGTAGATTGTGCTATCAAGAAGGACTTAGCCGGATACCACGGACGAGTACATAGAGGGAACGATCACACCGAACTCACCAGATGACAATACCGCGAACGCGGGGAGAAGCGACAGGAGGCCGAGCATCTTCGCCAGCTTGCCCAGCGTTGTCGTGCGACTTATGTTGACTCAAACAAGCGAACGGAGGCTCCGCAGCTCAAGCGTCGCAGCGTAGTAACGAGGCGGAGCAATGAAGGAGAGACTTCTAGTCGAGCCGGCGAGGTGGTCGAGGACAAGAACTTGTACTCGTCCTTTGCAATACAGCATGCACGCGGCCCATGGGGGCCAAGCACCCATAGCCAGGAAAACATGCAGGAACATGACGACTGGGCGCGGCCTTGGGACCGGTGAGGCGGCCATTGTTTGGTGTATTCGGCCCTTTCAGAAACGCTACTGCAGGTTGGTGCAGCTTTGACTGCGCGAGAAGGGTAGTAAAAGCACGCTGTTGTCAGAGGTTTGCGATGGGTTGCCCCGCACCCCAGATTCCCAAGGGCCTGATCTGGCTAGACAAGCGGGGGATCTGTGGGGAATTTTTCGGGCTTTCTCTCCAAGGCTTTACCCCCTGGGAGCTTGGGAGCTTGGGAGCTTGGGACCTAAGTTCCTCTAACGTTACCATAGTCGTTTGTAGAGAGAGCAACAGCGAGCATGATAGTGCCAGAGGCGGACTTCGTGATGTGTACGTTGAATGTATACTTAACACCTCACCAATGTTGCGGCTCGTCCCGGCCAATTTTGTTGTCAAGAAGGCGCGAAAGTAGCACCGTTGTTTATTGTTTATGCACCTTCACGTTTCGGTTCCCCCCATGCTCTGGGCACGGTAGAAACCAGAAAGCTAGAGTACCCTGCCCTGATGTACTCATATCCCAACCGTCGGGACTAATTAGCAACCTGGTGCATGGCTAGGGCCTCTCCGTTAGCATAGTAGAGCAGCAAGACTGGCAGAACAAAGCCGACAATCCTCATAAGATGTGGAAGACCATCGAGCGATTTCAATGCCATCTGAAGACTGACGTTCACGCTCAAAGACAGCGTCCATCCCATTCGCAACATCAACTCAGTATAATTCAAGATGCCTCTCACTCTGGCCCCAACCTAATTTAGGCCGGCGATTATCGCCGAGAAGTGCCAGAAAGGTTGCAAAGCAAAGCATTGACCCGAAATCCGCGGTCCGATCCGTTCATGATGTCTTGGCTGAGTCTTTAACCGGCACATCATTCTGCAACGGTTGCAGTTGCGAGTGATGCTCCACACAGAGCGGAAAAAGAGACATCCGCACCATCCTCGAAAATTTCAATGCCTTATTAAGTGCTAGACTGGACGGGCGGGGACCAGGAGGACATTATCCCACGTCATCGTAACTCCGGGTTTGGAAGAGCCAGCAAAGACAGCCCTGCGTCCGCGCTCGTCGAAGATGTGTTCGGTGGTCAAAATCCATACTCATGGTTTGACCTGTGATTTCTCGGTTTCCTTGAAGCGCAAAAAGCTTAACATTCATCACCAGTGGTGCTCTAGTAATCCCTTGTTGAGTGTGTATAGGGGTCGACAAAACGTTCAATGAGCATTATGCAAAAGGTTTTTTGATCAAAGTGAATAACCAATGCATGGCTTTGGTCTTTCGGTCGCCGACACGTTGGAAATCACTGATTCTCAGCATCGTCAATTGTCAGACGCGTGTGGGTTTCCCGCCGACTTGACGATCGTGCATAGAGTTTTCCACTGGCCAGTCGTAAGGCTCACGGCGGGCTCCAGAAGATGTTTTTGTTTAGTGCGACTGTCATTACATCATATTCGATTTCTGGGTACTTAAAAGAGCACGGTGACACAGCTCCATGAAAGGAGCACAATGACTATGGAGGAGCGGGAAGAGTGCGAGTGACGGACGCTTGATTGTCAAAGCGAAGCCTTTTTGCAGATTGGACCAGCCGCAGGGATTGATGTAACACGTTCAAAGGGCTCACTCCGATTGTCGCGTCTGGCATCAATTGAACTATATGCTGAGAAGCTGGATCAGCACCTCTTGTCGGATTTTGCCTGAATGCTGCATCGCCGACAGTCGGTTTGCATGTCCCAAACTATGCTTGCTCGGTTATTCCTAGTGACTCCGCAGCGTTCCTTACAATGTCTCGACCTGATTTTCTTATTTATGACTCGCTTCGACCGCGATATAATCAGAGTGCAGGGTGCCCAGATCTTGGATTAGCTCAACAGTTATGATGGCTGCTTCGGTTTCCTTAGCTGGATGTGGATGCCGTGCTGCTGACACAGTCAAGCCGACAAAATTTGATGGTATACCGGAGGCGACAACGTACTGGTTGATTCAGCAGGCAGTTACTGTACAGTGTAAGGACAAATGAAAGGACGGCACGTCAAGAGTTCATTTCGTAGCTTCTTTCGCACTCCAACGAGGATTTAAAATATTTTCCTGGCATCAAAAGCTAAAGGTTTCGTCTGTTGATCTGAGATTGCTGGACGGGAGACATGACCACTGCGATAGTATCCTCAACTAAGGCATGCAATTTTAATTGCAAAAGCCTCGTTTGTAAAGCATTCCCGTGATCAATGACGGTGATACAAGCCAGAAACTCGATAAGCGAGTCATGATTAGGGAGAAATAAAATCAACAGGTAATTGCTCAGTGATAGTAATCTCTTGGTATAAACCGTGCGTTGCATGGGTTACAGCAGTGCAGACGAGTGTCACAAGGCCAGGGGATATGGCGCCTACCAGAATTCGCTCATGCCAGGGTCAAATGGTTCGGCGAAGTCTTGGTTCCTGTCCGGGACATTATAGGAAAGCCAGCCTACGGATATGACATGGCCACTTCAGATCGTGCAAAAGCACGGTGGCTTTGGTTATGTCGCCAACGGGAAGGCAGAGTCTGAATTGTTTCCGTACAGTGATATTAAAGAAGAAGATCATCCGTTTCTGTTTCTCACGTCGCGTCGCCCCTACGGCTCTCAAGCAAGTTCGTCCTCAGGTAGACTGGCGCTACAGCATCACTATGCTGCCCCCAGTTTCCGTCTGCTGCTTCGTACACTTCTCCCCTTTTCTCCCGGGCCTAGCTTATTTCGTCTTCGCTCATCTTCGCTCATCACTTTCCTTAGTCCTCTTCTTCGACCGTGGTCAGTCGAACGGTACAGTGCTCTCCGTCGACCATGAACATTCCAGCGCTTGTCTTCTACATGGACCGCATTGCGGTAGTTTACCATTGTATCTTGCTGCGCCCGTAAGCACTTAGTGCATGTGTAGCAGATCAATTGAAGCGGAGATTTGCCGCACCAGTCTGGATGGTTTTGTTCGCAAAGGAGCCTTGAAATAATCGTTTCGTACCTGCTGGCCGGTGGGGAACTTTAGTCTTTGAAGGTGAGTAAAACTCTGCCCTCTCCGGCATTGCCATTGTTTCACCTCGTTAGGACATATACCTGCTCCTTCATTAGTTTATATACTTAGATTCCGTGTACATGTCGCGTACCGGGTGCTTGGCTTCTTGCTTGTACTTGTTCGTTTAGCTGTCAGGCGCCATTGGTGCTGTTCAATGAAGCTCTATTCATTGACCGGCTAGGAGTTATACTTATCTGATGTCTCTGTCAATGCACGCGATTCAACGAGCGGGCCATCGGGGGTGTTACTTCACGGTCATGTAACTCGTTTTTTTGTGACTTCGTGTCCAACAGGCATAGCTTTTAGATTTTACTTCCGTTTCTAAGCCTCCCCCTACTTTGCGGACCACCCTTTGGAGTTCTCGCACGCATATGTAATCAAGCCTTACTTCGCGATCCATTGGCCCCTCACTTCCCGGTCCATTGGATCGGGGTTACGCTATCACTCCAAGCCGCGACTTCCTGTCGTCTTCTTCATGGCAAGTTGGAGCGTCACATTCCTATACCAACTTTGCTTGATTTGCTTCACTTAGCTATCTCTTATCTGACTACAAGCATCTTCGAGGATACGTCTCTAACTACCTCCACGGATTTGAGCACATCCTCGGCCTGGACGAAGGCTTATCGTGTGTCCCTTGTGGTCTAGCAACTGCTGCGCTTAAGAAGGGCCTGACTAAATTGAACAAGACTGCGAGATAGTTGTTTCCTTCCTTTGGCTTTAACATTACGCTCGCAACAAGCCAGGTGGCGAGTTACAGCTCGATGAAACCGTGAACAATGATGGCGTGCGTACGGCAACATTCATTGAACGATGCACCTCATATTGCACCCCCCGAGTCAGGGCATGGCTCAATTGACACCGAGGCCTTCAACACACAGTTTGGCCATCGCCACAAGAGTGTCATTCGTGAAAGAATTACAAGCAACTTTCCGCGTCTTGATCATGCTTTTTGACGTCTATGGGTCGTTTAGAACGGGCAATAAGATATTTAACTGGAGCCGTCCGTTACACATATCTTGGTATTGGCCAGAAACCCCACTTTATGACGGAAACCCCGACTCTAAAGAACATTTATCATCACCTAGGGTTTGGTGATCATAACCGGATCCAGGAGCTCAGGATTATCGCTTCTACGTTCATAACCTCATCAGACAACCCATTCCCAAAGATATACTTAATCTCAAGGCAGGTATTCAGTAGTTGCTGCTTCACCGTGTGGTGTTGGGCGTCCCTAGCGTGCAGGCGATTTTGACGCTCTAACCGTTAGAAGCAATTTATCGTGGGGTGCGGGGAAGGCCGGGAGATCTACTACTGCGGTTCCTCCAGGAACGATATCTCGTAAGATAATTCGACAGCCTCATCTACCACCGCCGTATCCAGACTGCAGAACTGCAAGCCATGGGCACTAACATGCATGAGCATGTTCTGGAACGGAGCGTGCATTGCAACAGGTGTCACCGGAATCGTAGAGCTCCGGTTTGCGTGCTGCAAACTCACCCTGTGTTGCAAAACACCCCTTCGCCATGTTAATGTCCATTGAGTGGTACTCTATATAGCTGCTGCATCGCTCCAGGCTGTCCACAGTGGGTGTACGTTTATTGCTGCAACTCGTCAAAGCCGTCGAGGCTTTTCGGTTGACTTGCGCTATGGAGAAGGTTGCGGGCCATACCGCCAACGATACGTCTGCTCTGGAGAAATCTATCGGCATCGACGTCTCTCCTGGCTCCTTGGATGCAAACGCAAGTCAAGATGCAACACTGTCCCTTCCGGTTCCCAGCCGCCTTAAAAGATTGAATAACTGGATTGAAAATCTCGCTGGCCTTGAGGCTAGGGGCATCACCAGAGTGCTCCCAGAAGAGCGCCATGGAGAATCCACGATGGGATACATTCAGATGGTTCTCCTCTGGTACAGCGCGAATATTGGCGTGACCAATGTTGCTGTCGGGTTTCTCGGACCGCTCGTGTATCAATTGGGGTTTACGGATTGCGCGCTGTGTGCCGTGTTCGGCGTATTGCTGGGAAGCCTGTCAACCGCTTATATGAGCATATGGGGCGCCACAAGCGGTAACAGAACAATGGTACTTTCGATGCCCTCATCCTCACGTATCTTCCATTAATGAAAGCTCTACAAGGGTATTCCTCGAAGCTGATCCAAAAGCATAGGTTGTCGCACGCTACTTTATGGGATACTGGCCTGCAAAACTTACATGCATCCTCAACATCATACTCATGGTGGGCTACGGCATCATAAGCTGTATCGTTGGCGGGCAAATGTTGTCGGCAGTCAGTGGGGGCAGTATGTCCATCGTCGTTGGGATTATCATCATAGCTCTCGTCAGTTGGATCATCGCTGTGTTTGGGATGGCCGTTTTCCATCTTTACGAACGGTATGCTCACACTTGTGCACCTACAATACACTGCGCTTCATCGCCAAATATTTTGGTTAGCGTACATGATTGACGATGCTGACGGAAAATCTGATGACCATTAAGATGGGCTTGCGTCCCCATAACCATTGCCATGTTCGTCCTTGTTGGCTCCGCTGGCGCGAGCTTCAACTCCTCCCTCCAATCCGTTGGCGACGCGCCAACGCTAGCAGCGAATCGTCTTTCCTACCTTTCGCTCTGTCTCTACGTCCCCAATTCTTGGGCGGCCGCGGCCTCAGACTACTATGTTTACTATCCCGAAAACACCCCCAGGTGGAAAGTCTTCCTAATGACGTTCTTGGGCCTCATGATCTCCTTCTGCTTTATTGACCTGGTCGGCATCAGCCTCGCCTCTGGCATCGCCACAACGCCCGCATGGGCAGACGCATATGATATCTCTTCCGGCGCCTTACTAGTCGCGGGTTACGGTGGACTGCGAGGTTTCGGCAAGTTCTGCGCCGTCGTCTGGGCTATTGGAGTTAGCACAAACATCACTCCTGGCTGGTACGCTGCGGCATTGGACTTCCAAGTTCTTGGCCGCTACCCAAAGGCCGTCCCCCGATACGTTTGGGCTACCGTTGCAGCGCTCATTTCCTTCGTCTGCGCCATCGCCGGCCGGAACTCCCTGGTCGTCATCTTCCAGAATTTCCTTGCGCTTATGGGCTACTGGCTCATGACGTTCATCTGCATTGTGCTGGAGGAACACCTCATCTTCCGGCGACACGTTGGATTCGACTGGGACGCCTGGGAAGACCCTAAGAAATTACCGATTGGAATTGCGGCTCTGATAAGCTTCTTGTTGGGGTGGATGGGTGCGATCTTGGGGATGTATCAGGTGTGGTATACGGGTCCATTGGCAAAACTTGTGCCTCCTGGGGCAGATGTTGGGATGTGGGTAGGGTGTGGATTTGCGCTCATCACCTTTCCTCCTATGAGGTACTTGGAGCTGAAGAAGTTCGGTAGGTGAAGCAGGCTTTGGTTAACGAGTGGGTAGCTTCATTTTAGTAAAGCCATAGAGCCGCGGCTAACGCTTTGCACGATCCACGAGTGGACAACTAAGTGAAGGCATGTGGGGTACATCCATGCCATCAACTACTCTGAGTTTGTTGCGCAGGATACTATGGCAATCTTACTGTTCGGACCATGCGAGTTACCGCACCCTGAGTTCTTAGTTGCGACTTTCATCCGCCGAAGGACAAATAACATGATGCCCTCGCCCACATGGCAGCGAGATATCTAGAAAGTACGGGGAACAATACGCTGCGTTGAGAGCATCATTAGGCTATCCGACAATGACAGTTCGGGCATCCAACTGAACTTTAAGATGATAGTCTCAGAGATGTTCTTCCCTTCTCACACAGTCAACCTCGGGCTTGCACCTCACATCCTAGAAGCGCTACGGTACTGTTCCCACCAAGCAGGGACGTCCGGTAAGAGTTCTCTTATGTTTCAATGTTGGACATATGTGCACGATGTGTATTGATGCGCAGATTGTGCATTTCTAGGGCCTAGGCTGGCTACGACGCTGAGGAAGAGCTTGGGATAAAATACGGCCATCAGGAAGGAGGTGGTTGGAAGGGCCAATACGATGAATGCGGAGCGCCGTGTTGTCCCTCACAGTCCTAGTTTTATCTGCAGTCAGAGCGGATATCGGTGTCCTCCCCGGGAACACCAAAACACAGAAAGTCAAGGGGTCACCTATCTCCAGGCCTTGACTATCAGCACCACAAATAGGTAGGTCTCCTAGAATCCAGTGTCAAATTATACAACTTGATATTCAGTATTAAATCCACGCATTTGTGCGTTGTTGCACCTTTGATATATAAGCAACTCCATGGCTGGCTAGACTGGCAGTGCTCCTTTTCCTGTGTTTTAATGTTAAGGGGGAACACCGACATCCGCTGTGACTATAAGAAAGTGCTTCTAGGAAGTGCTTGTTCTAGAGACCCTTATTATTCAGACTACATGCAAAGATCCTTAATGTTGAAAACGGCTCATCTTATGCAATGGTCTTAGAAGTGTATCAGGACTGCTATGACGTCCCTTGAAGTACTACCTACTCGCATACCAACTACCCCCGGTAAACGAAGCAAATGAGTGGGGTTAAGACCTAACGCAAAGTAATGAAAGAGGCTCGAGCTCTCCACGCATAGGTGGAGAACGGTTTATTGTGTACTGTGTATAAGTGCCATGCAACGGGGCAGGTGAACTACGCAAGAAGGACGTTTATGAGCGCATGGGAGAGAGTAGAGGCGCTGTACGAACGCTTGAACTGTTTCGAGCTTCCATCCAAGGCGGTCGAACTCACCGCTTCATCAAAGCTTATCAAGCTCGCATCAGTAACCGTAAAAGAAGTAGGTTTTCAGAGGAGTGGCCCTGCGCATGTTCATCAACTGCCGGTGGAGCTGGCCGGCTATTGCATAGACCGATGTCCGTTAATGACCCCTGAGATCCTACCAGACCCTGTTGAAGCGGCGACCCACTCGGAGGCATGGCCGTCATCTGCCGTCGGAGCAACCTTTGGCCGTCTTACTACCTTACTCGTACGACGGACGGGAGAACTGCATGACGGACTCTTTGAAAGGCCGGAACGTCGTGCGATCCGCTGTCCTCGATAACAAGCAATCAGCGTTGCATTCAGCCTCTGCTCATCGAGATCTGGCTTCTCCGCGTTACATCAAACCTTCATATCTGGATTGGCGTCCACCACCACAACCATGCAGATGCATTGCAGGACCACGCGACTGGACGCCGCTGCTCTTTGGCGCTAGCCAATCGCAACCTCCCCCAGAAGTTGCAATGGCTGCGGTTTCAGGTTGATTTGAAATAGTGAACCATGGCTGCAGATATTGCGCGAGACCAGTGCTATTATTGGGGTGACAACAACGCCCGGAGTCTGCATGAGCTTTCTTCTTCCAAGCCCCTTTCAAGATGATGACCATACGGTTGGGCCTATTGACGGATTAATTCCGTGGTGGCTGGAAATGCACACACGCCCTTAGCCAAAGAATCTGACCTGCCTCTTCGTTCCTGTCGCTTGACTTCACAGAATATTCAAGCGATGATCACAGGTACAAAGTGGGCCTCAACATCTTTGCGCACATATGCAGGTTCAACGGCGCAATATGCACTTTGACCCTCGTGTCGATCATGTGTTATGATGCCGGTGACTCGTGGGAAACGCCGCCTCCTGCTGGGTTGTTCCCAGCCGTCGGGGCGGTGGGCTACACCTGTTAAGACCTCCTTCCGATTCCTCTTTGGAATTTACAGCTATCGGAGATTCAGAGACCCTTCCGACGTGCTGAGTGCATCGCCAAGTTCGATATCAAACTTGGCGAAAAGGTACCGATGAAGTGGGTAGGTAAGATATCGTCCCGCACGTCCCACTTTCCCTCGTATTAGACTCCACCTCCCGGACGGGGCGGAGTTCGCAACCCTTGCCTCTCCACGTGGATGCAGGTACAGATACAGTAGTGGAGACTTCTGCCGACGTCAGCTGTGCGAGTGCTTGATACCTCCTGGGTGCAGGGCCCAATTCTTGTACGTCGCCAGCGCCGATGGCGTCTCCGGCACCTGAGCTAGCCCGGACGGCGATCGACGCGTCCCTTACCTTGTTAAGTATCCTCTTTGGCGAAAACAGGGTGCTGGAGTATCTATCTGGGTCCACCTTGCGGGAAGGCCGGGCGTGGGACCTAGGGGAGATAATCCGCCGTTGGAGTTTCAGTTGAGCAATGCCGTCAATCGCAACTGAGCCTCCACGTCCTCTTCCCTGCCACGGCAGCTCCTGGTAGCGCCTATGTAATTCGGAATATGGGGTTACATTCTAGGACCCTGGGCACTCTATTCGCATCCTTCGAAGCTTTGGCGGTCTGCGTCTTGACATAGCCCCCACGTAACTAAGCTATGCTGCATGGTCCCTGGAAACCAACAGTTGGGCTGACAAGCCACTGACCATGTGTGTTGATAGTAGAAACTGTTCAGTGCCTCTACAATACTTCGCAGTCATGTCACCGTTGTTACACTGCTTCCAGAGCTTCTCTTACACATCTAACAATGTCCCTACAAACAGCATATTCTCAGAAAAGAAAACGCCAGGTCTCCGAGAAGAGTACTGGCGGTTGCCTTACCTGCAAGTGCGTATGCACCCTTCCATATATCCTCATATGAAAGAGATGTTGACTTTCGCAGGGCACGACATTTGAAGTGTGATGAGCACAAGCCGGAGTGTTCGAGATGCGAAAAGAGTGGTCGTCAGTGTGAAGGGTACTCTACCTGTGGTCGTAAACCGGATCGGGCCCAGATTACTCTTGTGCATTGGCGTCCAAATAGCCTAGCCCACCATCGTCCCTCCACTGCACTAGCCAAAAACCAACAGGAACTTCGAGCCTTTGACTACTTTCGGAGCGCCTCGGCCATGGAGTTGGCCGGATTCTTCGACGAGAACTTTTGGTGTCGATTAGTTCTCCAGGCCAGCCACAACGAACCCATCATCCATCACGCTGTCGTTGCGTTAGGTGCTCTATTGGAAATTAATCAGAGTACCGAACCGCATTCCCTGGGAACTGGAGGCACCCACGAACACTTTGCCTTGCAGCAGTACAACAAAGCGATTGGAATGCTCAAACGAGACCTCGATCCGGACGGACCATGCAGACGTCCTGTCGGGATTGTACTGATGTCTTGCATCCTCTTCATTGCATTCGAAGGCGTACAAGGCAATTACGAAGGACTTCTCACACACATGCAGTGTGGTCTTTCCGTTTTCCATGCCTGGCAAGAAGATAAGAATATATCTGACCAAACAGGGCACAGCCCTTCCTGGCAAGACGGCTCTGTGCTGGAAAGCGACCTCGTAGACATGTTTTCTCGTCTAAACATGCAAGCGGCACTTTTCATTGACAAGAACTCTCAGCGTGCCAGCTTCTCAACACAAAAGGACGACCAACTCGACATTTCAATGCCTGAAAGCTTCCACAGTCTCGGTGAAGCTAGGGACTGGCTGTATAAATCTGTCATTTCTCAGAGCGCCAACGAAGCCGTCAAACAAGAACAGCGGCATGGATACTTTGCAAGGTCGGAGTCACCGCCATCCCAGACCAAGGACCAGTTACAGCTGCAGTGGCTGTCCGCTTTTCATAGCTTCATCCACCAAAACGGCATAGGCATCGGGCACAAGGATTTTGACGGTACAGTCATACTGAAAATCCAGTTCAAGCTCTTCGCAGTGCTTATGGTCACTGGAATGAGCCCGGATGAGACTGTATATGACGCGTTTCATGCCGAGTTTGACAAGATCGTCTCGTTGTCGGCGTTGGTGTCCAACGACTCCGGCTCTCCTGGGGTGCGGAGAAACACACAACAATTCTCCTTGGAGAGAGGTTGGGTTCCTTACGTCTTCTTCGTTGCACTCAGATGCCGGGATCCATGGATTCGTCGCCGGGCGTTGTCGCTGCTCTCGTCATCGTCTCGTCAAGAATGCGTTTGGAACAGTCAGATGCTTTCCAAAATCGCCGAACGGATCCTTCTTATAGAGGAAGACATCGAGTGTGTTGAGCATGTCCTCATTTCCGGGAGCGAGGAGGTAGTGAATAGGCTTAAGCTGTCTGAGGCAACGATATTCGCGGACCAACGTCAGGTCCTGCTGCAGTGCGTTCGGACTACGAGCTGGTCGGCGGAAGAGGCCTGCGTTCAATATGAATGGGTTTCATATTGAACATGGGCGATCAAAGAGCTGGCGTATTACCCTAGCAGCAGGCCCCCGCTCATCATGATGCCTTTTCCTGACTTGGCCTCGACGCACTGCTTCCAGAGAAGAGACATGCACGTTTCGGACATGGTGGCTAGCCTAATCGAGGGCCAAGCAGACTGGAGCTTGCATACTCAACTAATTTTACGCTCCGCTCGACGCTTCTACTGATCATCGGACAAGCGAAGCTGGGGACCTTGGTCCACCGTGCTTACCACTTCCACTCACCTCAAGAACTCTCGCTCCATCGACGTTACACGTCCAGCAACCGACCTTGGCCAGCCCAGCCATATCGATTCCAGAACATCTGCCCGTTGACCACTGCAAAGTATACGGCGTTTTCCTCGCTCTGCGGTCGACGTAACTTCATACGCACCTTCGTTTAGCTATTCAGAAGCTCATCATTAGGAGATGAAGGCCTCGTTTACACTGTTGCTCGCACTATGTACGCGGTCCTAGCTGTTCTCAGTTATCTCATCCTAACGGTTCGTGTTCGGCATACGGATGTTGACCTCGGGTTGCCTGTGGCGTGACCAAATTTGATGATCGATTTGCACGTCAGAACCGCTGCGAGTCTGCACGAGAGTTTCCTCTGGCTTCACCCTATTCAGGCATAGTTCACCATATTTCGGGTCCCAACAGTTATGTTTATATTCAAATCCATCCGAAGACATCAGGATCGGTTGATGGTGCACCCCAAGGGTTTCCATCTCCGTTCACTTTCATTACGTGCCCGGGTTTGACACCCAAACACTCGCACAGATGTTAGAGTCCTTGGTCCGTGTTTCAAGACGGGTCGTTTGTGACACCAGATTGAGACTACATAAATCTAGAATATTGACGTTGCAAGGTAGCTTGTTTTTTCTTTATGCGAGCAACAGTGCTTGGTAAAAATCTTGATCTGATTTTCGGCCTCTCAATATCGCTGTCTTTTGCTGATATATCACTCTTCATTACCGTTCTTCTACTGCAATGCTTAGCCCGCTTTGAGACCTCGATCCGTTGGTTGTCATCTCACCGCCGAAACTGCCGTACCGTCCTTCCCGCTCAAAACACGAAAAACCGCCAACTCCAACATTCCCGTGCTAACGCTTCCTTCCCCCTTCTCCTGCCATGGTCGGATTTCTTTTCCCCGCGGGCATCCATGCTAATGCTAATGTCAACAAGCTGCTGATACCTTACCGTCCGAATGCTAACCTGTCGACCCCTTGCTACTTAGGCTTGAAAATCTGTCTCCATTCCTGATCTATTACTAACATGCGCTGGCGAGGTTCTGGCCTGCTGACTTTATTGCATTTAATGCGTCCGTGCTGGAGCCCGTTTTCTGGTATCTACCTAGGGGTTTAATAATAACTAACGCTGGCGGTATGGTAACAGGCTGTAGGATCTGCTGCAGAGGTTTCAACCTCGCGTTGATAGAGGCTTGGTAGTTGTCGCTGATGGTGCGTGATGCTCACGGAGGCTCACCATTTGAGCGGCCATGTTGGTCTCGTTGGTGGTGATGCTGTCTCTACTGTCTCTGTGCCCTTCCGTGACGTTCCAGTTGTGAGTGGAATGTGCTGCGTGTGTTTGTTCGGTGCATCCTGGTCGACCACCCAGGGTGTGCCTTAGATTAAGGGCAACTCTACCTATGTGCAGATATGACTCTTAATATCACCCAGGAGCGCTCCGCTGACTATATTTTCTGGGATAAGAGATACATTGAATCCTGCATGGCGCCCTCAGAGCGCTGGAACAACTCTGGGCCTGCCACAGACCGTTCGGCAGGCCTACAAAAGTAAATCACCGTGTCTTTCTATCACATGGTCACATGAAAGAAACTGTGCGGCAGCAAGCTTGGATAAGGGGCACGATTGGCGACGAAACTGGGGACGGGCAAGGTATCCCGGTTACTTGAACCCAGTTTTCACGTCACTTCACTTCATCTTGCATATCAGGCTGGAGTGACTATCTGCAGGCTATATCTCCATAGAGTAGACATTCTCTTCCTCATAGTGCACTAAAAGAGCGTAATAGAGCAATAAACATTGAACAATCACAACATTTTTCTCAGCAGATAAGTACATTGCTGTCTTTCAGAGCTTCTGTACGTCTGATGCGCTCCCTTGAATGAAGATGCTGCCTCACTTTCAGTCTGTGCTACTCACATTCACACCGAGCCGCCATCTCTCGGAGCTCTCTCCCCGATTTAATCTTGGTTATCCTGCTGTACGAGTCCCGACAATATAGTCACATGGTGTTCTGCGGTGAAAGTAAGTCCTGGCTGTTTTGGTTTGCACTCAACCATACTTATTGTTCTTCACCTTCTGAGCGTCAAATGATAGTCCTAGCAACTTCTTTCTCACATTTATTTCACTTGCTTTCCGCTGTTGACTTGATCAATTTGGGGATGGTCTGAAAATGAGAAGTTCACTCTTTTGACTATATAAACCCCATCGTCCGCCCTCCTCTCTTACCTTTGACCGTGCAGCACTCTACGTACAGTATCACATTGTTCTGACCCACACGCGATCTCACTGACTCCCCATCCTAATCACTTGTCTTTACTCTTTTCCATATCCGACATTATCATGTCCAGCGCACCGTCAATGGCTCAGAACGTCGTACGCTATGGCCCTGTCGCTACTGTCCCCTTCATCGTCGTCTGGCATGATGGCAACCGCACGGTGAAGGCCGGCACTCTGTAGAATCGTGGCCAGAACACTCCCGAGTCAAGATTGATATATTCAGTCGACCCATTCATCCTCTCCAACATGGATTTGACCTTCCGCTTCCCAATCAAAGAGCGTGCAAACCGATGGAATCCTCCTGACCTCATCCTGCCTGTCGGCTTCCTGTTCTGCTTCCGTGATATAGACGACATGGCAGCGTTCGGTCCGCATACAGACCAGTTCGACCTGCCGGAGATCCTAGCGGAAGACGAGTCGATCAAAGCCATGCACGCCATAGGAGAGCTAGCGATGTTCGACGTGTCCACGAGAAAGCCCCTCCATGTCACGCAGCTCCACAACGATATCGTCCTCGCTCGTGAAGAACACCGTCCTGAGCTAGATCTGCTTAAAGGGTTCGCGGATGTACGGCATTTCAAGATTTACTGTCCTAAAGTCGTCAAGGGTACTGGCGAGGTTCTTAGCGAGACGATCGCAAACGTGCTTACAGCGGAACGCAATGGAACGATTGATGCGTTGGTCTACTCTTTTTTGTGATTGTGTGCTTGAGATCTAATTTGTTAACAGGTCTCGTGGAATTCCGTCTCGGATAACGTTCGTTGATGCGGAACACTACATGAATGTCATGATGGCGGCAGTAATGGGGGAACACCTAGCGAGTATGAGGAATGGGGGGGTATGGCGGAGGACGACATGGATTCGGAGTGAATGGAATAGCGTGCGGCGATTCAGATCCATGACTTTGTGGTAGCTTCCGAGTTGCGATATCTTCTGCCTGGTGTTGCGACAGCTGGAGCAGGTGGTGGAGAATGTGAGTGTGGCTTGAATTACCGCCACCACTTTTCCAGAAATTACAGGAGCATACTGCAGGAATATCTGGCCTTTAGATTGGCTATGCGCTGAACTTGATTCGGCTGAGCACTCTCTGGAGCTTCCTTTCGATAGACACACAACAACCGGTACATGTGTGCTTCTCGCCATCCTCGTACTAAGTAACCATCATCCCAGAGTACCTGGCTGCATGGTTGTTAGTAGACACATATCAAGGGAGCTTTGGATTTATTGCGAGGAGCGAGCAGAGGAGAGTCGACATCGCCAGCGGAAATTTAGGAGAATACACTCCAGGCTGCAGAAGTGAAAGGCCGCAGAAAAAGTAAGGCAGCGGAGAAAGAGGCGGAGAAGGAAACAGGGAAGGGAATTGGACAGGGGGTGTTCAGGAACTCATGTCTCCATCAATGCGGCAAAGCGCATGCAAATTCCAGTCTCCTTGATTAATGACCTCATAGCGTAGGGGGAGCACAGTGTTTATCTTAGATCGTGCAGCTGATATGCGGCCGCTGAGGGCATCTTGTTATAGGACAGGGAGGCTAGCTACAGGTATTGTTCAGCTGCCAGACGTTCAATGACTCAACTGAGGAAGACCGGCTTGGATGTGATTCGGTGACTCATATTTTGAGCCATGGCTGATGCGAGGTTGAGGCGTGGAAGTCGATTATGCCAGAAAGACGTCTCTTGAATCAGGAAGTGCTGAGCCAGGCCTTTGCCCTCATTACCAGTATCTACTTCGTACAATGAAGAAGTGCTAAGCAGTCGGATGTAGCAGAGTAAAAGTTCTATCCAGCTGGAGATGCTGCGACTCGCAAAACCCTTTGAATATCGGCGAACAATTTTGCACAATTTGGACGAAGAACTGTTGCTCAGGATGAGATAGTTCCTATAGCCACCAGTGATGAAATTACTTGCACTTCTGATAATGACTACTCACAAGCAGCAGGATGCTGTCATTATATCGTCCCTTTACTAGGCCGGAGTCGCTAGGTGGTGGTGATAAAAAGCGGGACACATTGAGCGACAATCTTCTGCGGAACTTGTCCCGCGTTTACGATCACCACCTCGGTATCCGTGTATGTCTCTATTACCCTCAAACAGAGAAACATTAATATTGACACACAACCAATGTCTCTGCCACTGCTCAGCCACCTGGGTGACAGTTTTCTTGTCACACCAAAATCAGTAAGCAACACGGCGCCTAACGAACAATTTGCCTGTTGATATTATCTGGATATCTAGGACCACTTAGCATCTCTTAGACATTTACTTATTATGGCTAATTATATAATTAAGGTGGAAGAAACTGGACTTTGGATGCTCCGTTTCTGTGTGTTGGTTGTGGAATTGTGTAGTATCGGCGGGCGACGATTTCGGTGTGACATGAAAACTGTCACCCGAATGTCAGCCAAAGTAACCTCTGCAAGCAAAAGACCCGTCGTACAATCTCAATTTCTCCCTCAACTGTGCCCCAACCAGATTTGGACACGACCATCTCATCAATTCCGACAAAGCAATTCTAGAGGATGGAGAAGAAAAGCCGTGCAAACAAATGCCGTTACGACCATTGCCCGCATCGAGTTGCATCCACAGACTACCTTATCTGCATCTACGGGAGACCCAAAAAACTAACAGCTCAACCTTACTTTCGCGACGTTCACGCTCAGATGCCAAAATATACCTGCACCCTGGCATCAGTCTGAATCCCTCCGAATGGCTTCAATCCCCTCTCTTTTCTTCTCCGCTGGTCGTTTACGTCTCCTGAATGTGCATTGTGTGTTGTGAAATACCTTACCGTCTGTCTCCTGGCGAAGCCTGCTGGGTTCGTGTTTTGGGTTAAGCAGAATTCTGGAGGATATAGGATGTTTTTGATTTTGTGGCTGTAAGATTAAACTTGTGCAGAACGGATATTTTTGGTCTAACGGTGGCTGAAGGATCTATGGAGTGGATGCTTCGCGGGTGCCTGTCTTTCCGTTGGTTTGGATATTTGCGGGAGGATGTTGGGAAGAATCTGGAACAGCGGTTATCAATGGCAGTTCTATTCGGAGTTCAGGTGTCATGCTCCCTTGCTGTTTGTCGTATTGCCATTGGTCGTGAATTAAGATGGTCATGGAAGGATGATCTTAAGTCTTTCAGCAGGGCACTGCCAGTCCCACAAGAAGTCACTCATGGCTATGGAGACGTCGATAACTGAAGACAGCTTTTGGCCTATCCGTCTACCATGGTAACGGTAAGTGGAAACCCGAGGCCAACTAGTTTAATACCCGCTGCTCCAGATTGCCTTCTCCTACCACCCAAGGCTTCGTGTCCGATTCGTGTCCGATTCGTGTGCTTGTGGTCTTGGCATCGTACTCCCATTTGTCTTTCTACTCAACTTCCCAGCGTCAATATCATAAGCTTCTGCCGCGCCCCGGAGTGTATTATGCTCGGCCCTTTGCGGCGCGATTAGTGCATCCTCATTGCACTGCGTATGTGGGAACTGTCTGGCTGGAAGGAAGCGGACGAGGCTTATGACGATTTCTACGCGCCAGCGTCGTTGTTTGGAGGTGTTTTCGTTAACTAATCAGGTATTAGCCTCAAGTCGAAAGATCGGAGTATAGGATGTCGCCCGGAAAACGCTTAACAGCAGCTATTGCGTTACTACCCCTTCCAACAAATTACTGGGCTCACTGGGCGCAGCTTGCGGAGATGCTGCTTAGCTTTGAGTTGAGAGCAGAACAGAGCTCAAAGAAAAGGTCATGGCAGACAACAATTACTGGTCTTTCTAAAGATACCTCCACAAATTGTAACAGAACGTCCCGAGTCCTTTAAATAGTAAAATCAAGAACCGCAAAGACTATACCCCATTCGCCGGCGCACATGCAAGCTTCGGTTTCTACAATGGGATGGATCGTGAGATTGGAGAGAACTACCAGGCCCGAGAGTGGCTCTAGATACCCGACGTTAGCTTCTGCTTATAAGCATCGCATCAATACGACGCCAACAATCAGATGTTATATTGCTAGGCGATTGTGACTCTGCGTTTCCTGATAGATTCACCCTCACATTTCATCTATTACAACTACAGGAGTAACAAGCGGTAAGGATAGACATAAGTCGGACTGCGACGTGGGTGCGCGAAAAGCCAAATACATCAAAAAAGTAGAGCATGCGTGATAATCGTCATAGTTTCCCTTTCAAATGGTCCTCATAGATGCGACCGTACCATTTACAGTACTCTGCGTACCGACGAGTCAGAAAAACAATTTCCAGCAACCCCTAACGCAAGTGTAGGTTACATACCAGCAAAATCAATTGATCCATCCTCGTTTCTGTCTAGGGCGTCAAAGACTTGCTTGACGTATTTCTCCTCTATCTCGGGTAGGGTCGCCTTATTGTCTGCATAGAATTCTTCGAAGTTGATTGTCCCTGATAACCTTGATCGTCAGTGTGACTATATCTGAGTCCGCAAGCACCACGCCTCTAGAGACATCGAGGCCATAGTCCCGGCTCGCGAGCTCCGACGTGAGACTTCCTCGGCAGGCTGCGTCCTGGATTCGTACCACTAAACCTTGAAAAGGGGGAAGACCGACCATTATGATTCGTATCCTGATACAAATATTAGCGCGTTCCTGTAATCGAGGTTTGGGTATAAAGTGTGCAGCAGAGTTGGACTCACTATTGCATCGAACCGCTTCTTCATTTCCGCAAGCGTTACGCTGCTTAAGTCCCCCATCTTAGTCGCCTCAACTCCCGATAATATTGTATAGGTCTTGCTGTGACTTCAAGTGTGGAAAGGAAGTTGTTCAGGCTCTAAATGAAGAATACAGCTAGATGGGCCTCAGCGTGAGGGGAAGGAAGTATTTATGCTCATTTTCCCGCCAGTATCATAGCTCAGCATCTTAAGATGCATGGGTCATTTGGCGCAGCTTTAGCGTTTGACTTGTTGCTTGTTGGGAGAAGACGATGGCTGTACAGCAGGGATAGTGATAGTGGCCAGGTGGGGAAGATACGCGGGGTTCAGCTGAGGGAGGTCCACAGCATACCTTTCTTGGATAGTCAGCAACTACTGGAGTAACTAAGCGCCAAGCTCATGACGTTCATCACAATCGTAAACTTTTTTCTTTAATACAACGCCTCATAATTCATCTACGAAAATTCCAAAAATGCTCATTCAGTGACCACCCGGCAACCGAATAGTCGGCAGCTCCGCCATATGCAGCTTAGCAGCCGCATACGGCACCAACTTCACCTGCTGCACACCCCCCAAACACTTCCTCCCCTGTAGCGGCGGCGCCGCCCCCGGCACACCCTTGAAAATCGGCCACTCAATCTGGCACGCCTGCGCCGTCATGTAACTCGGCGGGGCATCCGGCTCAAAGATCGGGTTCGCCAGCTGCTGCCCTGCACTATTGCTGCTGCTGTCACTAGTATGGTATTGGAGTGTGGAGGGATCAATGGCGTAGTTCCACGCGGACGTGTTGAAGATTTGGTAATCCCTGCTTTGTGGAGGGGCATAATTGGGTGAGTAGTAGCTCTGGTTGCCCCAGTTCTTCGGGATGGTGGACGTGTTGGTTGAGCCGATCTCGAGGGCGTAGAGCAGTGCCCCTTTGGTGATGGCGACGGTGTCGTTGGCGCGGGGCGTGCTGACGATGGCGGAGCCGAGCGTGTATGATACTTGGGAGGTCCCTGCGGGCAGGTTGATCTTGTGCAGGCCGGAGCTGGCGGAGGGGGAGAGGGCTTGGCTGTTGATGCTGGAGGAGGAGGCGACGTACCACTCCGGCACGCGGACGTAGAAGTCGAAAGGCGCGGCGGCGGAGATGGTGTAGGAGAGGGTGTCCCCGAAGGGGTAGGTCGTGTCGCAATTCACGGTAACTTTGCCGCTGCTGAGGGTGGTGGTCACCGTTGCGGGGCTGAGCAGTACATGCGCGAGGCCGTTCGAGCCGACCTTAACGTAGGCCGCTGAAAGGAACTTTGGGAAACCCTGAGGATGGTTGACCGTGCAGCAGGGATAATCCGGCTCGAGGCCGAAGGTTTGGCCCCAAGCGTTGACGTTATAGAAGGGCGTGTCCGGCAAGTGAATGGAGTACGGTTGGTTGGGCTGCTCCACGTACTGACGAGCCCACCAGTCAGGGGTCAGCATAGCAGGCAGGGCGTTGAAGGCTGCGAGCTCGGCCCGATCGGCGTAGTATGACAGTCCGAGAGATTGATAGAGGTAGCTCAGTGAGTACATCGTCTCGACAGCGGTGCAGAGCTCACTGCCGCTGTAGGGAGAAAGGCCGTTGATCCGCTCGTCGCCGATTACGGTTCCGGACGCAGCACCGTGGTACGTAAAGGTCCAGTTGACGCCGTTGAAGGCCGTTTGGATGAGACTGTCGTTGTGCGTGAAGCGGCGATAGACCGCGGCGGCCTTCAAACCTTTGGGAAAATCAGCAATGTCCTGTTCCGGTGTGGGAACAGAGTACGAAATTGGAAGACTTACCTTGACCAACATTGACGCCATGTTCATACGGATAATTCGCATTCGTGTAGTCAGCGTTGACCCTCCACAGATCCTGAAAGATGTATGCTTCCGGATCGTACCACGCCGCCCAGTTGATCGACCCGTTGTAGAGATACCACATGTTGTCCAAGAGCAATTGCGAGTTATTCTGTGGATGGTTCTCGTACAGCCACTGCAGGCTAATCATCATATCCTGCGACCGCACTCTGCCCCATTGGTAGTTGCCTTCGTCCAGCTGATCCCCCTCATGGTAGATGTAGCCGGTATAGTTGTCCGCAAGCATAGAGTGCATCAGCTGGACGAAACGATGCATAGCCGGAACAGCACGTCGCTCCCACGTCGAGTTCGCTTCCGCCAACTGCGTCAGTCCGAGTAGGAACGGCATGCGTGCCCACATGTTTCTGGCGGTGCCTTGCTCGGGTCCGATCCAGCCATCGGCGGCCTGTCGGTCCAAGACGATGCTGGCGGCAGAGTGGACTTGGTCCTTCAAACGTGCGTCGTCCAAAGCATAGGCCAGCGGAACGAGGCCATTGAACCAATAAGGAAAGCCTTCATTGAGCGCACTGTACTCTTGATCCTGCCCTAGCCACGAGCTATGGGCGACGTAAAGGTAGAAGTCATGTTCATGGCCTGCCAGGCCGTTGGCCTCCAACTGTAGCTGATCTCTAAGCCAGCCTTGTGGCTTTATGGAGCCAAGTGGGAAAGGTTGAAAGACAAGAGGGACTAATGTGTCGGGGCCAGGTACAGATAGTTCGCAGTTAGGGCCTGTACAAGGTGTTGCTGGATGAGCAGCGGCGTTCACCCACGCCGCTGATATTGCGGCCGCAAGGATTCTTCGTATCATTGTGTGCAGGTTGGAAAGGGGAAGAGATAATGGCACATCACAGAAGTCTGCAAGCAAGCAGAGGCCAAGCATGTCTTATATACCCCGAGAACTGTGTCACTCATGCTGACTCGAGGTCATGCTTGCCCAACGTAAGACGCAACAAACTTTTTACATGGGAGATGCAAAGAATGTAACGCTCATGCATAGAATTGCTACGCTATCCAGGTTGACAGCACAGTATGGTCCCTGTGACAGGTGTGGGGTAAACAAAAAGTTGCAACGGTGACAGACAGCCGTGCGGGGATGGCGCCTGCACGCAATGATGATCGACAGCCGACGCGCCACCCCGGGGTGTTTCCCGGTGACGAGAGTGTGAAGAACAGCAGTTTAAATCCAGCTCTGTGGAGTGTACGCAACGGTAGGTGTAACCTTTTCGAACGAAACCTCTAAAGAGGTGACTGATCCATGACGCAAGTTTGTACTAAGTAGGAGGTTCGAGTTAGCTCAACATGTCACAAACAGCTACGAGGGCAGACGGGAGACTCAATCATAGCGAGATTGTATCCACTGGGGACATATCATATTGGCTTTGCAGCCGTTATCACTACCTATATTCACCTTTGTGCGGAGCACCCACCGATCTACCCTGATACGTTTCCATGTCCAAACATAGAAGTAGATTTGATAGTCCCACCACATATGCCCATCCATACCAAATACCGATAGCCTGCAAGTGCTGCCTTGCCAGGTCCCATTAAGGACTCGAAACCGAAAGACATAAGAGCCGAGAGGAGAGAAAATACCATATACCCGGGTATCATGCTAAGTGATCGTAACAGTCGTCATCATAATACAAACAGTCGTCATGCTGAGTGAAAGGAAATGCAATGCAATGCAATGCAATGAGTGGAGTTGCAGTAACCCCAGGAATTCAGTCTAAACCACAATTGTTGAACGTCCAGCCCTCCTCCTCCTCTTCTTCATAGATATGCCCCGCCTCCTGTGCTTCATAGATATCGCTGCATGTACTTCGGGTCGAACCATCCGACTTTCTCAAACGCAGTCCATAGTTTGCTCGCCTTATTGACATCGATCTTGCACGCCTGTTGCGCATCCGTCTTCCTGAACTCCTTGCCCACCCGCAGGGCGTTGAGCCGCGCCTGGAAGATCCGCCGCTTGCTGCAGAGATAGACGGCGCAGGTTAATCGTAGTGTGGATGCGACATTGAGCTCCGCCTCGTGAAGTAGGTGCCGATCTGGGTCGTTCGACAGGTCAAGTACACCGCCTTTCCAGTCGACCTTGAGGGCTCGCGGACCGGTGAGCGTAGATGTGGGAGGAGTGAAATCGGGGATAGAATTGTAGTCATTGTCATCTCGGTTGCCGGGAGGTCGGGGTATTCTCAGAGGGGCAGGAGAGGGCGTGGCTTCCGACCTCTCAAAGGAACCTAGCACTCTCGATTTCGGCGTTCGGTGTGTTGGTCGAGACATCGCCACCTTCGCTGGTGATGGCTTGTGAACAACTTTTCGTTTCTTGACAGGCGGCGCGGTCATCTCCAAGGCATCTACTCTCGGGCGCTTGCGGAGATGTGCGTATGCACCAGAATACCTGCTCAGCTCCTCCTGATTGCTCATCAAGTATCCAGCGGCGTTGCGGTTGAACAGGTCGATGATGGTTCTGTTGGTCCGGAAGATTTGCTGTGATGGCGGCTTCTCCTCGCTGGGCATCGAAAACAGCGGAAAGTCTTCTGTCGGCTTCTTCGAGACGAGCAGCTCATTGAAAAAGTGAGGTTCGACTGTGTAGCCACGGCTGCTTCTCCTATCTCGCCACTCCGCAGTGTCCCTGTAGTCCGCCTTTTCGTCAGGTGGCGAAGGATACGCGTCGCCACTGCCCAGTTTGAGTGTTCGTAGGAGGGAGGGCGATTTCATCTCGAAGTCTGAGTGTGCGCTCAATTGAATGGAGGAAGGGTTGGATATTGATGAAGTGCGGCGTTTGTCGACTGGATAATTGGGTGGAGAGATGAGTGAGGATATTGGCGGAAGCCGTTTAAAGGGCGAGGATACTGGCTGAAATAGCCGTGGATGATCCATTGTGTGCATGCGTGGGCGCAATGGCGGTGAGTGAGGAGTTTGAGGGTAACAGGTCGATGTCCGGGGTTGTGTCGGTTTTATAGCTGGATTAGTAGTCGATTGTAGATGACTCTGGAGCCTGATTTGGGATGACTAATTGTCGTACAAGGCGCGTGAAGAAGCGGTCTGCCTGGGTGATTTGATGTGTTGACGCGACAATGAACAATATTATTAATGCTGTGTATTTCACCTCTGACCCAGCAGAGTGTGAATGATTGAGGCGAGAAGGCAAACCAAGTGAAAGAGAAGTTTGGAGGACAAAGCGTCTTTAAAGGAAGGCGCGCTGGCCCGCGGCGGCCGGCTGAGACGGTGAGACGTGTGACTGGATTCCATACGGAACCACGAGGTCAGCTGCCTAATCGGGGTCTGGTCCATCCATTGAAGGGCAATGGAAGACGATGGATCCGATTGTTTGCTGACGAATTGACCACGTATGGGGTTACTTTACCGTGCCAAGAAATGAATGGAAAGGCATCGAATGGAGGGCAGACGCAGCCGCCTCCAACCATTCGAGTCGGGCGCGTTCATCATGAGAGTGCAGCAGCGGGTCAAACGAAGGCCGCAAACTGGAATAATGATGAGTCAATGGTGCATAGGCTGTAGAGGAGCATGACAGTTGGCGGACGTTGTGCCATGTCGAGCCAAACCAAGCAAGCGGGGGGTTTGTTCGCCGCCCCGGGCGTCCAAACGAGCCGATAGAGTTCATCTCAGCCACACCCACCACGTATCCGTGGGCTGCCTAATCCTACCTTATTCACATGCTCAGGTCACAGCTATGCCATCGTATCTACGTTTAACGCCGCTCTTTAGCATACAGCAATTGACCATTTCTCTGCAAAAGGCCGAGTAGCATTTGGAATTAGTCATCTACCATAGGTTCTTAGGCATTTCCTGCGCAGCGCGCTGAGTCAATGAGCTGTGGCGACTCTCTCCGCCCTCGGACAGCGACTTAACCTCCGCGACCCTGCATAAAGACCAGACGCAAGGGCAGCTCTGAGAGCACATCCAAACCAATTGCACCCGGTTCACAAACTCAATTGGTGTTTGAATACATGCAATGGACTTCCGAGACTGTTTCTGTTGCATCACACCGGATTTCCGCGGCCTGCTGACACCCATTGAGCCAACGCTCAGTGTTCTAGACTCCGCAATAAGTTTAGCAGTGAGACAAGACGGGATCGATCACAACCACATCTTCCCCGCATTGCATCCGAACGGGTGGCACCACGTCGATAAGTGCGTCAGACGACTGCATCCATATCCACCTATTGTTCTGAAAGGTGGTATGTCGCTATCATGACAATCTGCTACTATGAAATAGGTATGAAGTAGACTGTCCATTTCATCACGGGGTCTCGGCCCTTCGCCGCATTACTATCAAAATCATGTGACATGATCCGCGTACAACACTCTCCATGGCCGGGACAGCGAGCCAAAAAATCCTACACTATCATTAATATCACAGCGCGTAGGTCTTCTCTGTATACAGGAAGATCTCCTCGCCGGCTCTCACGTAACTCCTTTGATGTTCCAAGGCCTCCTTGGGTAACCAACTGTCCAACTACGCCTTTCCATATGCGCATTCACTCGTAAAACCCAAGACGCCCGCGGTATCATAACCCAATGCGAAAGCGAGGTTCTTGAGAAAGCATTATCTACTCAACGCCTGAACGACGAGAGTCATCCCCGCTAGTGTCTTCCTGATTACTTGTACTTTCGGCCGCTCTTAATTTCACAAGCGGAATTCCGTACTCATCCTCTCTTTCATCATCGCTCTCCTCGCTGCTGATCCAAGCTCCGGCCATCTTTCCTACTTTAGTCATCTTCCGCGGGCTCCTCAGGCTATCAGCGAAATTTGCCGCTATCCGCAGCATTATAGCAACTAGATGCGCTGGAGGGGACAATAAGATCGTATAAGTTCGCTGGATAAGTCCTGTAGTATGACGAAAACTAGCTGGATTAGTGGCTTGAGTGAACAACGATTGCGACGTGCGATGGCGGAGCTGAGGGTTATTACGGTGACGAAGCTCGATTGATTCGGGTGGAGTTGTAGGTTTAAAGAATATAGGGGCGCTGGCAGGAGTAGAAAGAGAAGTAGGAGTACTCAGTGGAGGACCTGGTTCTGGGAACGGATCTGGAGGGGAAGTTTCAAAGCCATCCAGTCGATCAGCGGCAGTAATTGTTAATTCAGAAGCCTCTCGTTGATGGCGAGCTCTCTGCATCTTGTCTGCAGCGACCGCTCCAGAAATATAAGAATCGGTATAGGAATATGATGGCTTAGGAGGGTCGTGTATCGAATGGACTGGGTCAGGGTGGGGTGATAAGCTTGGCGAATCGAGCGGGTCGTTAGTGTGATGATTGGAATTGCTCAGCGGTTCGGACGTCTGTAAGGTCTCCAGGTTCACATGAGGAGGCCCAGTGACAGAACGATTCGCTGACGACATCTTTGGACGAGGGGAAAGGTTCAGCTTGGCTCCGTCCTGCGCAGTAGGAAGCGCCAAGGTTTCGGGTGCAGGACTTGTCCACATATCTGATGCATCCTCTTCTGTGAATGAGGATATTGATCGTTCATCGTCCTCTTCAGACATCGTGTAACTTCCGACTTCGGACATAGGCGAGGACGCGTCCGGTTTCCGTTCGGACTCATAGGTATCCTCCAGTTTCCGTTTAGACTTATAGCTTTCCTCCAGTTTCCGCTCGGACTTATAGCTTTCCTCCACGTTCCTCTTTTTCGGGTTTTCAAGAGGGCGCCATGGCCTTTTCCGAATAGGTGGTTTGGCCTTGGGCAACTCCACATAGAAGCCTCGCTTGAAAGGACATACCGTTGTCTCGTATTGAAGCACTTTTGCAAAAACAGCCTTTAGCTCCTCCACTTTCTGCTTATCAAGGTCAGACGTGAAAGGTAGCTCGATTCGGTAATAGGACGTCTGACGTATTCTGAAGACGAATTTCGACTCCCCATCAACACACCAGCATTGGGACTTAGGTAGGATAGCATGTAGTAGAGCACCGGAATGGAGGAATGATACCGAGCCTGGTACTCTGTATATTCGGAGAGGGCCTTGAGACGCGTCAGGAAGGGTATAGTCTCGTGATCTATCTCGGGAGCTTACCAACCGCCATTAACCTTTCTGTCGGAGATGCCCATGGCAAGGTTCCAATAACATCTTCCTCCAGCTCAAAGCCTCCTCTTCTTGTGCTCGAGGACGGCTGGCTGAATGATACCACTTTGCCCATAGTACAGGCAAAGAGTGTCTCTACGCTCTCCGCCGTAGCTTCAGGCCTGTCATATTGCGGCTTCTGTGACGCGGCGACCCTGGTAGGCACAGTGAACGAGCGTCGTATGCCAGGATGAGTGGACCGAATGGCTTGCTCTGGGGTTGAAGGGGCGGTCGTGGTTGGCATTGCGGAAGCATTGCCCTGTGCATGAATTTACGGTCGCATGCAGCTCATTGGCACCATGATGTCTGACTTGAAACTGTGTGATTAGCTTATTAAATTTGTACACGCAGCACGATCACCAGAGTGTTTGCAAGGGGAGGGTCCATGAAGGTGGAGGCGGCTAAATGTTCGCCCAAGCGGTGCGTGCTCGAACACTTCGATCGCCGGCCAGTGGCCACCACCTCACTCTCTTCCTGAATGGTCCACCTTCAGTGCTTTCTCTCTTTTAGTTCTAAAGGAACATGTCAGTGTTCGATCGGCTCTTGTCGCTCTCAATCCCTGCATTAATACTCTTACACCTTTACTGCGCTCCATTCACAAAAGTCGAAGAATCGTTTAATGTTCAAGCCACGCATGATATAATCACTTACGGCATTCCCACCCATAACGTAAAGCAGACCTTTGAAAGGCAGTATGATCACTTCACTTTTCCGGGAGCAGTCCCACGCACGTTTGTGGGTGCGCTGGTGCTTGCAGGGCTTTCGAGGCCGTGGATAGCTTTACTGAGGTCTCCTGAGCATCTTCAATTCTTGGGTACGTAGGAGCACGATGGCGGAGTATGCAGTGGAAATACACACGCCAATTTGGTTAGACTGCTCTGATCCGTCTTCGCCTAGTCCGCGGTGTTCTTGGTCTTCTGAACGCCTTTGCCATTCTATCCTTTCGGACAGCAGTAACGAAGCTTTTCGGGCGAGCTGCAGGCAACTGGTATATTTTACTACAAGCTAGTCAATTTCACGTCATCTATTACGCCTCACGCACACTGCCCAACATGTTCGCCTTCGCACTCAGTAAGATGACAACGCCCTCAACTGTGTGTACGCCTGCTCACTGACTTTCCAGCCACCTTCGCTTTGCGAGAATTGTTGCTCTCATATGCCTCTGGCTATGATGCTCGAAAATGTCGCAGGAGACGTCGCCTGGCGCTGTATCTCCTCACCGTTGCTGGAATCGTCTTCCGCTCGGAAATAGCAATCCTGCTAGTCATGCAGACTTTGTACCTTCTCACTCGAAAACGCGTCTCGGTCATGAAGGAAGTTATTCCTGCAGCCTCCGCGGGTAGTATTGTTGGTCTCATACTAACTATAACCATCGATTCGTTCTTCTGGCAAAGATTCCCGTTATGGCCTGAGTGGGTAGGCTTCTACTACAACACCATCCAAGGGAAATCGGCTGATTGGGGCACAAGCCCCTGGTATTTCTACATGACCAACGCTATCCCGCGCCTTCTGATGAACCCAGTGTCTCTACTCTTATGTCTGCCAGTCGCACTTGGAATGAGAGCCACTCGGAGCGCTAGCTTGGACATCTTGGTTCCGTCATTAGCCTTTGTTGCTGCTTACAGCTTGCTACCGCATAAGGAATGGAGGTTCATAGTTTACATCATTCCTGGGCTGACTGCAACAGCTGCCGCAGGTGCTGGCTACATCTGGGTTCGCCGCGGAAAGTCTACCACATACAAGATTATGGCGCTTGCTCTGGTCGTGTCAATCGTTACAGCTTTTGCTGCCAGCTGCGGGCTATTAGCCGTTTCCAGCCTTAACTATCCGGGAGCAGATGCACTCCTACGGCTGCACAGTTTCGCTGATGGCTCTAATGACGTTGTCCGCGTTCATTTGGATAACTTGGCCTGCCAGGCTGGCGTAACACGTTTCTTCCAGAAACCACCTCCTCAAATCTTTTCCGATCTTGAGCAAAGAACAATCTGGATATATGATAAGACAGAAAATGCAACGCTTCTATTAGACCCTGGCTTCTGGGCCAGGTTTGATTATGCCATTGTGGAAAGGCCAGAAAAAGCAATCGGCAAATGGGAAGTTATTGAAGTTGTGTATGGCTTTGCTGGCGTTGGACTTGTCAGACACAGCAAGGATGAGCCAACGAGTAAGCTGACGGACTATGCTTCTGACTGCACACGAAAGTTCACTGGGACTGAGTTGTTATCATGCTACTGGAAAACGATCTCTGCATGGCTCCGATCAAATATCACTCAAGGCCAGTGGTTGACGATAAAGATGGAGCCACAGCTAAGAATTATCAAACGCCAGCCGATTTAGTAGAGTGACAACCGCCACAAATGCTAATTGACAACACGACCGTCCGTGTGTACATCAAGCTCTCTGTAAGACACACGGAAATTGCACAGAACATATGACGAACGACATTCCCGATAGCCGTGGACCGCGGCCCACCAGGTGCAAGCAGCTTGGGCTGAGGTAATGATGCCCGAACTGGTTCTATGAAGCGGCCTGTTGATGACGTGCGAGACAGGGAGGGCATCCACAGTATGGACGTCCTCGACCGCGAAGCGGAGACTCAACTTCGTGCCCGTTTGCGTGCGGAGGAGCGAAGGCGTGCCCATCTGCAGGGGTTGCGTATCATGTAGGTGGCACGGAAGCAGCCTTGCTTGCTCGCAAACAGCAATCCTTTTATCGCAGATACGCATGTAGCATGTTCGTGGACAAGAAAGAACAGCCACATGCTACATTTGCTGGCTTAGGTACATTGATACTTGGCCAATGTAACATGATTTGCAGTAAATTGGATTTACTCCACCCTTCGCCGGAGCGTTCGTGATGCTCAGCACCGGTTCCGTGAACGTCGGCGCCGTATGGAGCAACCTTCCACTGGGCTTTCAATTCATATCCGGCGAAGCTGCATAAACCAAAGGTAGAATCCACCGAAAGATCCTACTCTTCTTCCGGCCAGTTGTCGATGCGGAATTATCGGAGTCATAGGCATAGGCTTGATACGCCGACTGGGGATGGTGGTCAACATTGACCTAACTGTCCTGGCCCTCTCGCCTCCGTTGAGACCAAGACGGATGTTTTGATAGCCATTCTGGTACTTCGGTTGCAAGGATTGTCCATATGGGGGTCTTTGACCGTTTGTTTGGACTTGTTGCCACCGCTGGTAGAGGGCTGGAAGGATGGCCGTCCCTGCCTTTGAGCAATGCCGCTCCCAAGTTGCGTCGTCCTGGAAGCCGTTCTGGTAGGGCCGGTCTCCAGCCTGGTACCGATTAAGGCAGATAGCTGGGGACCGAAGTAGCCCCTTTCTGCTGCGCGACAGTGGGCACCATTATTACTGCCACTGGTGCTTGGGACTGATGACCTGCGTTCCAGATTACTCGCATCTTGTTGGTGCTGACTCCGTTCGATATCTTCGGAGCGTGGCCTGTCCTTTTCGACGTCATCGACGCGGGCATACGCATGCGGCAATGCAGTAGGTCTCGATCAATGGTTGGTTCGCAAGGCCTTCAGTTTAGCTTACGCGCAAACACAGGTGGAAGAAAAGGCTGTTAGGCCGCTGACAGTTTATGAAGTACAAGGGCGTCACTATGAACGGAGAGTAAGCACAATAGTATTTGACACATCCTTGTACCCTATATCTCCTAACCACGGAGCATCTATGTGCATGTCTAAGATCGTTGTGGTAGGGCTTCCAAGTGAATATCGGTCGTCTCAAAATGTTGTGTTAACAAATAAGTAATATTTCCTAGGATATCCCATACATTGTTTTTCAAAGTATGCCAACATCAAACCACGTCCACTCAACAGCCAAACCAACACAGTACATCATTCAACGCTCAATATCTTCAGCCATCAATCCATACGTTCTCCCCTCTTGCTTATTTCCCATCCCACTCCGCCAGCGCATCTTCCTGCCAACACGGACATTGCTTCTCAAATCCACCATAGTAAGCATGGATATCGCACATCCTGATCGCGCTCTTGGGATCACGTATAGCAAGAATGAAGTTCAGGTCACCGATATCACTGTCTGTGAAGATCCGTCCGTGGCGCTTGCATTCGTTAGGGGTACGGGTGAACGAATGCAGATGCGAGGCTAATGGTGATAACGGAATGTCTGCCAAGGAGCGCGGATCAAAGACAAGATCCACATCGCCATTGAGTATTGCCAGAGCTTTGCTGATGTGGTTTACAGCATCTTCGCTTGTGGACGATGAGCTATCCTCCGATATGGCAGTACCGTCCGTGCCTCCACCATTAGGCTGGAAGCGCTTATCTTCCAAGACAACGTCCTTCAGCGTAGTTGCTGAGCTGGTACCGGTCAAAGTGGCACTGTCGTCCACAGACAACGGACCAATTACTGGGCCTGGCAGTTCCGCTGGAAGCAGGCGAGCTCTATGCAGCGCCAACGAATCTCTGACCGTAGGTCGTTGTTCCAGCAATACGGCAGCCGCATCGTGCCGAGGCAGATTTGCAGCTGGAGCTGGTTGTACTTGCAGGGTTACAGTAACAGACGGGCCATGCAGGGCGGCTTCGTGATGAAAGCGATCTCGAATAAGCGGAGATGGAAGGGCGACGATCCAGCTTCGGATTCTGGCTGACTGCGTCCTGCTGGGATGCTCCGTATTCGCTTCTGGGATGGCGACGTACTGGCGACCGATGTGCCGGTGAATTCTTTTCAGGACTGTTGGGTTTCGAGGTGATTTCCACGCTTTCATCTGTGCGAGGATGCGATCCGAGAGCCTTTGACGGGCGAGCTTGCGTAAGTTGACAAGGGGGAGTCTCTCGTAGGATGAGTGGAGAAGAGGATCCGCTGCGTAGGTTGAGCAGTAGGGCGACATGTTGCGGGCGGGTGCAATATGCGGAGCTGGGTGATATCGTCTGGATTGATGAGCTTCTCTCCTGTAGAAGCTGACAGAGCAGTGATAGTAGCAGCACAGAGCGACACGAATGAACTCTTAATCAACGAACAAGTCGTGAAAAATCGTACGAGAGTAATATGGAGCAAATGCTAAGTTCGATCCGTCCTGCTGAAGTCTTCTTATATTCTTCGTCGGAACCCATTGTTGCACAAGTCTTTCAGTCAGTACCACTAGCACGATAAAGCATTGACAAACCTCATCAACGTGTTTGTTGCAAGATGGCCCGTCCCGATCGATATGACCATGCATTAGGCGTGGTGGACAAACCGCAATGTTTGCACGATCGCTTCCGTAGCCGCACTCACCAGAAACAATACAAACTTCTTCCGACGTGAACGGACAAGGTAGCGAAAGGAGCAAAAGTGTCTTTCGAAAGATATTAGATCGAGTGCTCAGGCTCTCTTCTTTCCTCCAAGTCTGGCCGGTGTCAGCACTAGGACCCTTTTGCATTTCTGCGAAAGCGATTCTGAAATCTCATGAATTCTATGACCTAGAACAATAGGAGAACCTCCAGGATTTGACATGTGAAGGGAGCTGACGTCTTCCATGGTGCAGCAGGGGCAATTAGAGAGAGTGATGTTTATTTCTCGCTTTTATTCCCCAGAAGCACATCAGCACATTTTTACCATTTCACTGAATGTTTAACATCCGGCGTCAATTCCTACAACTGGCCCTATCCAACTCTAATCTACTTTCCCGATCGAGATGGCCACTAGTTTGTACAAAATCTTCAAACGAGACTCAAAGAAAAATCTACCGGGGGCCCCTCAGTCCCTTGACCAGCCGCGCCAAGCCCAAAAAATGAGCTCGCCCACTACTCATAGCATGAGCTGGCTCATACCCGGTAAGATGACCACCGGAGGACCTCCAGCACACTTAATGTTAGCGCGTGGGCATGCTGATCAACACTGGAGGCGCCAAACAAACTCACGAGCTCCACTTCCCTAAAGCTTCGCCCCCATTTCTCTCTTCGCTTGTTCCCTCAATAGCCTCTTTAGTATCTTACCGCTCGCGTTCTTCGGTATTGCATCTACAAACATCACTCCACCATCAAGCTGCTTATACTTGGCTAGTCTTTCTCCCATGTAGCCCTTGACATCAGCCTCAGTCAATTTCTCAGCCTCTGCGCTCCCAGGACGCCGCATAATGTATGCCCTAGGCAATTCACTTGCGTCGCTCCCGGTTGGGATACCAATGACGGCTGCATCGACGATGTGCGGGTGCGAGAGCAGGACGGCCTCCAGCTCTGCTGGTGCAACTTGAAACGCGCGGACCTTGATAAGCTCCTTCTTGCGGTCCACGATATACCATTTTTTCGTTTCCTTGGCGCAGTAAGCGATATCGCCGGTGTGGAAAAACCCATCTTCGTCCCAATCCCGAGCATTTGCTTCTGGGTTTTCAAAGTATCCCCTTACGACCGTCGGACCACGTATGCACAGCTCGCCGCGTGTATCGTACCTTTCCCCGATATCGTTGCCGGAGTCATCAACCAGCTTCAAGTCCAAGTTTGGCATCGGTCGACCCACAGAACCCGTGTCGTCGTGCTCGGGCCAATAGAACTTAGACGCAATACAGCTTGTTTCAGTCATTCCCCATACCTGAGTGAACGGAGCATCGGCGGGCAGAAGGGCCTGGCATCTCGCCTGTGCCTCTTTACCCAACGGTGCGGCACCACACCAAGCTGCGCGGACAGACTTGAAAGAGTATTTCGCTTGTGAGGCTGGAATCTGCGGGGGCATTTGGGGAGCGTTGATGACTGCTACCGCTATCGGAGGAGCAAAGCCGAGATCTGTGATGGCGTATTCCGTGCAATGGCGTAGATAGGGCTCCAGTTCGAAACGCCGCATTACGTATGAAATGATCCCCTCGCGAAGAGTAGAAACGTGCGTTGTGGGAGCGACTGCGGCGTGGAAGACTGGCATGCAAACAACGCGTGACATCTGACCAAAAACTTGTGTCAACAAAGGACAGCGCTTACTTGGCGGGCGAGGAATCATGCATACATACCTCGTACGGCACCGACTTGTGCTCAAATACCAATACATGCTGCGCTATCTAGGTGGCGTATTAGTAAGGTCTGATGTGCTGCAGGTCTATGCTGCATACCAGATTGTAATGCGACAACCCAGCTGCCTTTGGCAACCCGGTGGTTCCAGAGCTAAACAAACGAGCCGCAATTGTGGTTTCCGATGTGCGTTGATCATCAAAGCGTTCCCAGTCTTGCTCTCCATGTTCCAAGAGCGACGTCCAAGACTTCAAGTGCTTCAATTCATCAGGCTCCGCTTGACCGGGAGTATCGAATATGAAAATGTTGGAATCCGGTATGTTACAGTTTTTCGCCGCCGCTTGAACAGGCTTCAATAGTTCCGGCTCCACTATACAAAACTGTGCTTTTGCGGTCTTCAAATGGTGGACGATCTCGTGCTGAGTGTATGACGGATTCGTGCCTGCGAATACCGCGCCGGCGCCGATGATCCCAAGAACCAGCATGCTATAGTATATCTGCATGCTGTGAGCCTCTTCGACCGTGCGGTATGCGTGGTCGCTTACATCGTTGAAGGAGGTCACACAAACACAGTCATTCTTCTGCACTCCAGCTGCTCTCAATCCTGCTACAAGCTTACGGATAATGGTGCGAGCTTGGTTGCAAGATATGCTCCGTGAAGGGTCGACTGCATCGATATACATCTGCGGAGATTAAGTGTACGATCATTCATAGTGGAGGTCTTCCGCACGTACCGGTTTATCTTGATCATATCCAGGGTCATCAAATATCCATGACAGAATGTCTTTATTCGATATCGGAACATGCTCCTTTGCTAAGAAAGGCATAGCTAACAAAGGCTACAGAGATAGCCAAACAGTCTACAAGATCTTACTCTTCTTATGGTCTTTAGGGCTGGCATCTAAGCTGGAAACGCGATGAGAATAATCAGGTCAAGTAGCAGATGTTGTTGACAGGAGAATACGGGAGATATATATGTTGCAGGTCAGACTAAAGATAGTACCCGCTGGCGCATTCACAATCATGTAAGACTGACTAGTTATGATCCTGTAAGGCGGACACATGTAACAGTAATCACGTGGGAGTATTCGTATCGCGGGGAAGGATCAACGACAGTGGTTTCTCGGTCGCCGGTATTCAGCCGAAATCAGGGGAAGGATGGAATACTACTTACTATACTAGGCTAGATCGATAAATTTTAGACTTACTTAGGGAATCTCAAAACTATATATCAAAAGAAAAGCTGATTTTACCTGCTAGATATATATTCTATGTAGTTACGCGCTAGTATAAAATAACCTGTTATATCCTAGATAGGAAGGCGCTCCTTTTACTATGCCACAAATGTGGTCACTCGCCCGTAAACCCACGGTATCCTTGCGTTCCGAACGTAGATCGCCTTCTTTAGCCATTCTCGGGTATATGGAATGCTCATTCTCATAAAATTTATATCAAAGTCTTAGGTATAGCTAATGTAGAGATGTCCAGATTCCTTAAACGCTGGCTACAATGAGCAAACCATCGGCAGACCTCTATGACCGTGTGCCAGCAGGATTGAAGCTGCATCGACAATACAAAACCATGAGTCAGTCACTCGCCGGCGCCTGAATACATTTAATAGTCGGTCCTCTAAGGACATCTCAGGAACAATTACTGAATCATACCGAGGCGCTGAACAAAACAGATGGGGTTCTGCCTTGACTTTAGTTTTGCATTTTGGTGCAACGTGGTTGAACACAGACACCCGTAAACTGCACGAGTCGATATAGCCATCCGGATCGCTGTTCGCTCTGAAGAGGTCGCAAGGAGAAGTAACGTCGAGATTGCGTCCAACTCTACAGACGTCTCCTCACCATAGATATCAAAGGCCACAGGGCGCCTGACCTCTCTACTGGATCATTAGCTACGCGCTGACGATCCAGGTTATAGATTGGGCGGATACAAAACAGTGTCCAAGGTATGATACTCCTCCTTCAACGTCCTTGGAGCTGTAAAACGCATCAAGAAGCCAGCACTGCCAACCTTGTCGCTAGTGCCACTGCCTCTGGCGCCACCGAACGATTGCTGTCCGATCACCGCGCCAGTGGTCTTGCAGTTAGTGTAGAAATTTCCGGCGGCGTAACGCAATCGATCTTCGGTCTTTCGGATGACTATCTGGTCGTTGGCGAATATGGCGCCAACGAGCGCGAGACCACCTCCTTGCTTGTCGATTGCGTCGAGGACCGTGTCGTATTCTGCATCGGGATAGACGTAGGCAACCAGTACAGGTCCAAACAACTCTTGGTCGAAAAAGGGATGATCTAGTGTCCTCGAGGAATAAATCGTAGGCTCAATGTATAGTCCTTTACTGTCATCGTACGAGCCGCCAACGATCTTCTCGAGCCGATCGTCTTTATTCGCGGCGTCGATGGCTTTCGTGATTTTGTCAAAGGCACGTCGGTTTATTACAGGGCCGAGGAAGCTCCCAAAGTCTTCAGGAGGTCCTACTTTCACAAGCTTTAGTTCCGATTTCATCTCGTCCCAGAACTCCGATGCTCGGCTTTCAGGAATGTAGATACGCGAGCAAGCAGAGCACTTCTGACCGGAATATTCGAACGATGCTCGGATGGTATGTTTGACTGCGTTGCTAATGTCGGCAGAGGAGTGAATCAAGGGGAAATTCTTGCTCGAAGTCTCAGCAATCATTCTTGGGTAGTCCTGATATTTCTTGTGCCTGACGCCCTCTGCAGCCTTGGCATACAGTTCTCGAAAGACGTCGGGCGACCCGGTAAATGCCAGAGCGGAAAACTCGGGATGGTCGAAGACCACCTGTGTGACGAGTTCTGCGTCGCCGTTCACCAGCTGGATCACACCGGGAGGAAGGCCCGATTCCAGCAGGATTATGTGCATTAGATAGCTCGCGTAGACATTCTTTGGGGATGGTTTCCACACCACGACATTGCCCATCAGTGAGAGTCGAAGATGGAAGGTTGGAACTTTGATTGACCCGTCTTCTGTCTCTCCCGCTTTCCAGTGATTATTTTGCCTATCGAAGAAGATACATCTGACGCAACATCGTCTTATTTGGGCCAGTTTCACGTCTGCGAAAGACTCGTAGATCCTGATCTGCTCTTTTCTCGCATCCTGAATGTACAATGAGGCAACCGCATAGCGAAAGCTCGACAGTCCTCTCATCGTACCTCCAAGTGCAATTTGTTCCATGGGTCTGCGTTTTCTCGGATATGTCAAGCTTAATCCTTCTATGAAGCTGTAATCGTTCGGGCCGTCATACCTTAGGCTGACTGTAGCTCTAGGAGTAAGACTGTCATTAAATCTAATTATTTTCACTGGATTCCTTAGGTTTGGCAAGTAGAAATACAGTGGATCATCAGGTATCGGGACGTGAGTTGTTATGATCGGGTATTGCCATTCGGTACCAACACTTGTGATCCACTATATTCCTCCTCAATCTTTCCCACTTCAGCCATCTGCTCCCTGACGGCCTTTTTGGCACCCTCGCTCACCTCTTCATATGGATGTCTGGGCTTCAGCTTCTGCTCCGCTCCCTTGATCCCCGCCATTCTCGCCGAATAGCAGGCAACGGCATACTTTGTTGCGGCGATGCCACTCTTACATGGACTCTCTGCTAACGCCGCCTTCTTTTGTAACTTCATCGCCTCGTCAACCTGCCCCTTCTTGTACAACTCGTAAATTTTGGCCGTCGTCTTGGGAAACACGTTCGCAAAAGCCGCAATACAACCGGCACTGCCGACCGACAGACCACCGAGCAGAAAATCGGATTGTCCACCAAATGTTGCAAACTCCGCAGGCTCGAACGTAGCCGACAGTCGGGTAATCTTCCCGACAGACCCGTAGGTGAGCTTCACGCCCACGACATTAGATCTCCCGCTTGGATGCGAAGATGCAGATTCGCGGACGATCGAGGTAATGGTGTCTGAGTCGATGTCGACCCCGTTACATACACCGGGAAAGTTATAGATGACGACGGGCAGCGGAGACTTGAGAGCCACTTCGGAAAAGAAACGCTTCACAACATTCATGTTTGTTGCTTTGCCGAAGTAGGCCGGTGGGAGGACAAGGAGGTAGTTAGCGCCTGCGGCGGCGGCATCCTCTGCGAGCTTGAGGGTTTGTTTGGTTGAGTGAGCGCCTACGCCTGCCATAAGGGGAAAGGAGGGGCCGACAGCCAAACGGGCGGCGGAAATGAGCTGGAATCGTTCTTCGCGTGTGAGCAGGAAGGCTTCAGAGTTTGTGCCCAGTACGACAATGCCAGTAAGGCCAGAATGGGCAAGGTAGGCGAAGTATTGCGACTGGGAAGAAAGATCCACCATGTCGGTGTCATGGTCGAAGAAGGTGACTGCTGGACACCACACCCCCGACAGGGGAACGTGTGGTTCAGCTGACACTGGATTCGTTTGGGAGATCATTGTAGAGATATTCGATGTCTTCTGTCCAGTATCGTACGCAGAAATGCAGTTCACATAAAACAATTAGACAGGACAGAATGTGTGATACGAAAATGCAAGCAAGGTAGCCTTCTCGTCTATAGCTGAAACCGGTAAGTAAATAGCTGGCCAGACAATGGGTCGACGTTCGAAATAAAACACTCTTTTATTAGACGGTTCCGGTAAGGGATATGGGAAAGAGTATTTTTCCAATCGGTTTGTCTGCGCCTATCGAACACTTAGTCTCAAATAACTCGGATAAGATCATTCATGACCCCCTCAGGTTGTCGATTGCGGTCTCGGATCGGGAATGTTTCCGGTGATCATTGGGGAGCTTCCCCGCAACCTTAAGTCAGCGACCCGTCGGATAAGGGTCCCAGATTTTACACGTCAGCCAGCGCCAAGACATTTGATATCAGGAACACCACCCTATCTTACTCTTCTCGCTACCTACCTCAATCAAGTGCCCAACTCTCACTTCTTGGCGTGACACTCTGACCTCGCAAGCCTAATCACCAGTGATCAATAACTGTGGTACCTAGTGACTTCCGCATGGTAATTAATTATGCCTCATATGGCCTTTTTGAGTAGTTCGTCTATCTGTTTCGGATCGATCACCGATGCATCGGGCCATCATCCCGATAATATAATCGTGTGGGTCAGCGAACGGCTTTATCTCTTTAGGTCTAGAACAATCCTGAAGAAGCAGAAGAATTGAAAAATGGATATGAGTGAGATGTGTGAGCCCAACAGATTACCTGCCCTCTTTCTCGGTATAGTCCTTCTATAGTTATATCCAGTTCAATAAGCAGAATGGCCACAAGGACGACAACGTCGTCATCAATAGCGCAGTCCTGGTTTGATCAAGCGCAACTCATCCCAGCCGATGCTGTCTTCGCTTTGACAACTCGGTATGTCGCTGACCCTTCTCCTAAGAAAGTAAATCTAGGCTAGGGAACGTACCGCGACGAGGATGGAAAGCTATAGGTACTCCCCTCCGTTCAGAAGAGCCGTGAGATGCTTTTCTCGCAGGGTCTAGATCATGAATACCTGCCTATCCTTGGTCTTGAGGAATTTCGAAACAGAGCCACCATGCTAGCACTCGGTCCGGAGCTGTTCGCAAAGAAAATGGCAATGTAAACGCTTTTCACCTTCTTCCCTTCAGTGCCTCGTCTGTTTCCAAACTGTATAGCTGACTTTAAATGTTCTCGCTCTGACAGCTGGCAATTTGCCAAAGCTTATCTGGCACAGGTGCACTAAATCTGTCGGGGCTGCTCCTGAGGGCCTACCGCACCTCTGCTTTAAGGGTGTACATCCCCGAGCCAACATGGTCGAATCACCACCAGTTATACTCGTCGCTAGGATTTAAGTGTGAGTCTTTCCCGTACTATAGCTATAAGAAGAAGGACTTGGACATCGAATCCTATTATTCTTCATTGAAAGCCGCCGAGCCGAACTCAGTCATCATTCTTCATGCGTGTGTGCATAACCTTACCGGCTGCGACCCAAGCAAGGAGCAATGGCGGGAGATTGGTCGCATCATAAAAGCAAAGCAATTGTTCCCGCTGTTCGATGCGGCTTATCTAGGCTTCAGCTCAGGAAACGTCGATGATGACGCATATGCCATTCGCTATTTCCTTCAAGAACTTCAGATGGAAGCAGGAGTATGTATGTCTTTCGCGAAGAACATGGGTCTCTACGGTACGATCTTAATCCTCCCTTGATATTCATAGAACAAGTGTGAACTAAATAAATTCTATAGGTGAGCGCGTCGGATGCTTCTTTTTGGCGACAATTACCAAAGAGGCCGCAGCGAATACACAGTCGATGCTTGAGATGCTACAGCGCTCTGAGATTTCAAATCCACCTGCCTTTGGAGCCAAGATAGCTAGCACTATCTTGGGATGTGACGAACTGAGACAAGCGTGGTACGCAGACCTGCGGACCATGAGCGGCCGTATCCGCTCCGTGAGAACCGCATTGTACGAGTGTTTGATCGCATCTAATAAGTCAATCTGCGGTGGGGGTTGATTGGTCCAAGCGTTTAATGAAGACAAGAACCCCTGGTCCATGGGATCATTTGGTTCGTCAGTCAGGAATGTTTGGATTTCTAGGCCTGTCACCTGAAGTGGTGCTGAAGCTGAGAGGTGGGTTCAAGTCCTCGGGTATTCAGTCGTTCCTAGGAAATGGAATAACGACTGACAAGTCAACATTAGAGCACTATCACATTTATATGGCTGGAAACTCCCGAATCTCTATCGCGGGTCTTAACCCTGGAAACGTTGAATATGTCGCTCGTTCAAATTACAGAGTGCTTGAAGAGGTGATGTAGGTCTAGGCTTTCTTCCAATATGTCAAAATTCCCACGCTAGATATTTCAACTTCTGCGTAGTAAGCCAACAAATGCCGGGCATTCTGGGGAGAGGGAAGACTTGTCTTGCAGAATCAGGACAGGTTGTCTCAAAGTTTTCTTGAGCGGCCGCGACAGACTTGTGGGATGAAATCTTGGGGCATCGATCATCACAAGTATATATCTCAATTAGCGTTTCAATATTGCTTGATCGTTCTTCGTATGACTTTGCACTATCAAACCACACATATTTTGATGAGTTAACCACAGAAGGAACGTCGAGATAACAATATTAAGAGCTTCGGCAAATTCCAGCGGTCCTTGCGTAGTTTACTCTAGGTAAGTATGAAGCACACACTTAGACGCCGTGCTACAGACTTCAGCGGCTTCTCGTCGTCTGCGAACCGTGCGTACCGTGGAACAAAATTCCAATACGCCCAGAGCTGTTTCACAGCGCGCTGTAATACGGAAATGCTGCTAGGGGACAACACAGCTTCCAGGGCTGCTTGCTACTTAGAGTGCTCGGCGGCAACGTGGCATTGAGATAACTCGCGCTATTCTTGCCATGGACGTTCCAAACAAAGTTTTCGCGATCCGGATGTAATGTTTCCATAGGACACATTTACCTGTGCCTCTGGTGTTTAACATACCTACAACTAGAAGGTTCCCCATGATTTCAGTCATGATAGGTTGAAATAAGGTACGTAGTCCCACTGCGGCCACCAGCCGGGCCGCCCAAAACAGCTACCCCACCGTCAGAATCGGTTGCCCCCGTTCGGAATCGGTTGCCGCAGTCGTTTCAAGTTCCAGCTAGTCTCGAGAGCTGCGCCGCTGTAAGCCCGCCGGAACGTCATGCCTTGCCGCACGAAATTATTATTCAATGGAGTGCGGAAGCCGTTGCTTTACCCAATTGCAACAATTACGATCGAAGATACTTCCCACTTCGATCTGGTGTGCGGAGATAACCCCGCCTAGAAGTACATAACGGGCCGAATGATCTTGGCTCTTGGGCTTCAATGCCGTAGTGCTCTTTTACCTTAGGTCACCAATAGCAGGATGCGTTCTCAAGCAAGTACACCGAAGCATGGGAAGTTTCGCTAGTGGGCTCATGATCCCACAAAGTAGGGCAGGGCACGTTACTGATCTATACGAGACCATTGAAGCACTTTTCGGAAACCGTCTATTGCATGTCTTTCCGCACGTCTCAAACATATCTGAGAAGTTAATCTAGGGCTGGTTGCAACTGGTTACGTAGCGCATGCGTATGTTGCTTGGCTGTGGGGACCCCAGAAGCTGCAGGCTCCGATGGATTGGATACGGTAGATCATTGCTTTATATGAAGCTCTGTTCGAGCTCAGCTATCTGAACCTCCGCAGCCTCACTCTTCGAACATAGCATCAGCAATTACATATCAATCATGGAGAAATCTGAGAAAGCGGTCGATCATGTAGAGCGTCTCGCAGAGAGACGCATGTCAGCTCAAGGGCGCCGAATATCTATCGTCGATGGCGTATTTGGTGAAATCAAAGAGGATGGACCGAATTATCGGGATGTAAGTCTTCTGCAGACAGGAAGTGTGGCCCAAATTGACAACGTTCGCTAGGTTGGGTGGCTCGGTACCGTCGCATTAATGATGAAGACTCAGATTGGCCTAGGTGTTCTCTCCATTCCTGCTGTTTTAGACGTACTAGGTATGGTTCCGGGAATTATTATATTGCTTGTCATTGCCGGAATCACGACATGGTCCGACTATATCGTTGGTGTGTTTAAGCTGCGTCACCCTTCGGTCTATGGCATCGATGATGTCGGCTACCTGCTGTTTGGTCGAATCGGTAGGGAAGTTTTTGGGATCGTCTTTGTCCTCTGTGAGTATACTTGGAGTGCTGTGAGAGTCGCCTATTGAGTTTGCAAAGTCTGGATCTTCGTCGCCGGCGCTGGAATGCTGGGAATCTCAATCGGGCTGAATGCAGTGTCAACTCACGGTGCCTGTACCGCTATCTTTGTCGCTATTGCAGCCATCATAGGATTCGCTCTTGGGAGCATTCAGACCCTTGGTAAGGTCGCCTGGCTTGCATGGATTGGCGTGACCTGTATCTTGACTGCAAGTGAGTTAAGCTTTCCCTTTCTTGTGCAAGCATGGTCTAACACACCCGCAGTCTTTACCGTGACCATCGCAGTTGGGCTTCAAGACCGTCCTTCCGCAGCGCCGCAAGATGGTGTGTTCATCTCCGACTATAAAATTGTCAACAACCCGTCCTTCACCGATGCCATTTCCGCTTGCTCCTCCCTCGTTTTTGCCTACGCGGGCACGCCGGCCTTTTTCTGCATCGTATCTGAGATGCGCGAGCCTAAACATTACACTCGATCACTCGTCATCTGCCAGAGTGTGGTCACTGTCACATATATCGTGATTGGCGTTGTGGTTTACTACTACTGTGGATCGTATGTTGCATCGCCTGCCCTTGGCTCTGCTGGCCCGTTGTTGAAGAAGATTGCCTATGGATTTGCGCTTCCCGGTCTGATTGTTACAACGGTCCTGGTCACACACGTGAGGATCCCTATCAAAGTCTGCAAGATACGTACTAAAAACCATATAGATAGCGGCCAAGTACGTTTTCATCCGCTTGTTACGAGGCTCGTATCATCTCACTGACAACACTGTACGACATTGGGTGACATGGTTGGGATGTACTGCCGGTATCGCTCTGATCGCATATGTTGTCGCAAGTGCCATTCCAGTCTTCGGTGGCCTTGTTTCGCTTGTTGGTGCCTTGCTTGGAACTCTTATGTGCTTCCAACCAATGGGCTGTATGTGGTTATATGATCATTGGAAGGACCTGCGAACGACCCGTTGGTACCTGATGGTTGCCTGGAGTGTCTTCGTCATTGTTTCCGGTACCTTCTTGATGGTCGGTGGTACTTACGGGTCCGTGGTTGGTATCATGGATTCATATAAGAAGTCCGGCGGATCCGCCGCTTGGTCTTGTGCTGATAACTCAAACTCCGTGTGAGAAGGAGATGTTCTTAAGAATTGCTCAGATATGATTTGACGCACGCTCAATAGAGAATATCGTCCTAAATAGATAGCTGGCTGAAAAGAACGCAAGCATTTTGTATATGTCTGGCCTGTGCAGATATAAAACCCTCCAAAATATCCGAAACTCCGTAAATACTGAGACAACAGGAAGAGAGGAAGTCACATGTAAAGTAACAGAATGCAATACTTTAGTTAGGTACTGTATTAGAGAGGCTAAGATCGATCTGGCATGGAGCAATTGCGGGAGGGGAGATGGCGTACCCCCCGTTTTTGATCCCACCTCAGCCACATCCATTTTGTATTATCAGGTACAGTTTCCACCAACTTAAAGCTCCCGCCAGTCATAAGGTACCATAGATACCTTATGGCCATACTGCCAGGGGCGGCATAACATCGCAGTTGACGCACACGTCTACGCAGAATTATGATCAAGAACGGATGGCGAACAACCCGGAAACACGGTATTATTTAAACGGTCCTATGCCATGAACCAACTCCCAATGCTTCAATGAAGTCGCAAGCAATCCCATCACGGATCAGAGCAGCCTCAATTCCAACATGGCACTGTCTTCCTGCTCAGTGGCGGATGATAACCCGAGGCCCCTGTGCAGATTTACCAGACTCCCATACCTACCTCTGACATCATCCGACGACTTCCATCGCCTCAATAAGTTCTCTCCATGTCGACTTCGCCACACAGCGTAGAGCTTCCTCACAGTGGGATATAAACAATACCTCCTAGCTGCTTCTTCTGCCCACGTATGCAAAGATACTGCACCCTCCTACGCTCAGTCTTCTCCGCAACCAGAGCCATGGACGTACCAACAACAAACACATCCCTCTCTCGCAACAGCCCTCAGCCGACCAGCAAACCCTCCAAGATGTCCGACTACCCCAATCTCTCCCACCCGCCCAACGCCAACAACCTCCTCCAAGCCACGCAAAAACCCACGGTGAAGCCGCTCTCCATAAAAGTCGAAGACGGCCCCGACGGCGCCGTCCCAGGTTTCCTCCACCTCCCTCCCAACTACACCTCCTCCTCCTCGTCCTCCTCCGAGCCATCACCCCCCTCGAAAACCGCGGCGATCCTCCTCTCCGGCGCCGGCGGCGGCGTCACAGGACCAAGCTCCATCTACCTCAGCATAAGCGAGAAACTCTCCTCTCTCCACCACGGCATCCCCGTCCTACGCCTCGACTACCGCTTCCCAGCACGGAACCGATACTGCTGCCGAGACGTCCTCTCCGCCATGGACCACCTGGAGGACACATACTCCATCTCGCGGTTCGTCCTGATCGGGTGGTCCTTCGGTGGGGCGCCCGTGTTCACAGTCGGCGGAATGGACAAGCGGGTAGTGGGGTGCGCGACGGTAGCGAGCCAGACCGCGGAGACGGAGGGGATCCGCGCGCTTGCACCGCGGCCGGTGCTGCTGCTGCATGGGACGGGGGATCGGACGCTCAGCCCCAGCTGCTCCGAGAGGCTGTACGCGATGTATGGGAGTGGAAGTGGGGGGCAGAGGACGCTGAAGCTGTTTGAGAGGGATGATCATGCGTTGACGAGGAATTCGCAAGCGGCGGAGGAGATGCTGTGTGAATTTGTTATGAAGTGTGCGGGGGTGGAGATTGGGGAGAGGGAGAGGAGGGAGGTGGTTGGGAAGGAGAAGGTGGATGGGAAGGAGAAGGTGGAGACGATGAGGAGGGGTGGGGATCTTAGAGGGGAGGAGAGCGTGGAGTAAGCGCAGAGACAGGGCGTGGGAAGACTCAAATATGTGAGAGAACGAGCATCTAGCCTACCGTGGCGCTTCCTGGCGTCGTTGGAGGGCATTTCAGTGCATCTGTGTTCGATCCTAGAACTTATGGCGTGTGAAAGAAGAAACTGCATGAGCGCTGCGGTACAGGTTTGGCTCAAATCCCTTGAGGATTTATGGAGATTCCCAGCTGTAAGCTGATCGCCATATATGCCTCAAACAGTCGCGGCCTCCCGACATAGATCTGAACCCTTTCAGATCTGGAGCGTTGAACTGCCCCAGAACTTCTATCCTTTCGCTCAAAGCCCGAACTTGCAATATTTGTAGTGCTTGGTAACGTCGTCTCTCTTTGCCTAAACTGCAGCTCCCGCTTTTTCACGCAAGATCCTCTATAACGTTGCAGATACGCCGTTTCCACCATCTCTTAACATGCAGTATGCATTTGCAGAACCCCAGCCGTTCGCAAGTCTCAGTTCAGGTTCTATTGTCTCGATTTCTTCTCATGCTTGCCCAGTTTAATGCCCATAAATGACAACGCCCATCCCATATGCGCTTAGTTGCAGCCCGCAGGTAACGCCTCTCAAGAGGGGCGGCAAGTCTCTTCAATTGCTTTCTTCGTCGTTTGGTAGCAGCCGTTAGAACCTTTTGCACATAGTCCGTCCTGTATGCTAGCGCAGAGGAAGCGGAGGGATAAATCACCCCGATCTGCGGCAACTTCGGAGGCCTCAAAGTTTCTTTCCGATCCGGCGCTGTGGAAGTCGTGAGATTTGAGGATTGTGGAGAAAATTACGCATCACAACTTGAAGATTGAGCCGCCATTAGGTATACCTGCATGATCTTGGATATCCATCCTGCGTTAGGTTGGGCTCCGTTGCCTGAGCGGTCCTGGCCTTGCACGATTCATCTGCGCTTGAGGAACACGTCCTTCGTATCCGGACCGTGTGAGTAGGTATGGGCGTGCTCTTTGTCGTGATCGTGATCATGGTCATGATCATGGTCGTGCTCTTCCGCCTCTGGCTCTGGGCTGCTGCGTTGACTGACATCCAACCCAATGAACTCGTCTTGATAGGTATCATCATCACCGGCTTCCTTCGCAACGAATCGAACGCGAACTCTTCTAGCCCCGCGAACTTTGGCGCCTACCCTTGTTCGTACTGCTTTCTCAATGTCTTCGGTCTCCTCAATCGTTAATCTACCTGGAACAGCCAACTCGAGATCTAACAAGTAATTTTGCCCGGCTTTGACCCCTTGGATCTGTCTTAGTTCAACCTGACCTTTGCCGGCTACACTGGACGGAAGCTCTGCCAAAGCCTTGGAAGCCGCCCGGGCTGTTGCCTTCCTCACGTCTTTGTCCACTCCCACATCTGCGAGCTCCAGAAGGGCCAACTTTGTATTCCCCCATCCGGCCTGGATCACCATCCCAGATATGATCAATCCGCCAACTGGATCCAGCCATGAAGCATTCTGGAAGATCTTCGATCCGCCAATCATCAGAAGTGCAACGAATGCAGTAAGAGAATCGACCCTGTGGTGGTAGGCGTTCGACGCAAGGACGGAGGATTTACGCTCTCTTGCAACTGCCATTGCTATACCAAACTGTCAGAAAGTTGGACAATTTCATAAATCATGATACTTACTTCTGCGATACAGCCACTCCTTAATGACTATAGACCCCCCTGCTAGCCAAGCCGCGTTGATGTTAGGTCCCAAATCCATCTCCGAGTGACCGTGTGAATGGCTGTGTCCCGTTAAGCCCAGGTCTGCTAAAACATGCGCAACGTCGGGCAGGAATTGCTGGAGCAGCGCCATGATGGCAGCCCATCCCATCAGTACGCCGCCAGTCAGCAGCACCCCGCTGACTCCCAATGCACCCAGGCTCTCGACTTTGCCATACCCGCTAGGAAACCGCTCGGAAGGCGGCTTAAGCGACCACGATACCGTTGCCAATGTTAAGACGTCGGAGATAAGATCCGTAAGAGAGTGGAGACCATCCGCTAGTAGCGCTTGGGAATTGAAGTAGTATCCGCCAAACCCTTTACCAATTGCCATGCCTAGGTTGATGTAGAGACCGATTCGGGTGATGCGCACGCCGGCGTCATTTTTGTTCGTAGAAATGAGATATGCGTTGTCTCCATGGCTATGAGCGTGGCCGGCATGATCGCGTGACTGTTGTTGAGAAGCCATCGCGGGCAACGGGAATTTGCGTAGTTTGGTGATAGTCGATGACCAATTGAGGGGAGGCGCAGCGGCTGATCTAGGAGGACGGGATGAAGAGGAAGCTGTGAGGAGGACACGGTGTTGATATAGGATTCCTTGTTGTGGCCGCCTTGCAAACGAACAGGGTTGGAGGCTCGAACTCGGCTTGACGCGCGGATGATATGGATGAAGTATTGTGCAGCGGCCACGAAGCAGTGGCATGAAGAGCCTGGCCTACGGAAAGCCGCAGCACATAGGTGGTGGTACACGCGTCGACTTAGACATCCATGGATTCCTGGAGGCTTCCGCAAGATTTAATATTCCGTATAAGTCAGATGGGGTCTGTTGAGACTATGGTTCGTGGAAACTACTTCGGTAGATTTAAGTAGATATTAGAGCATAGGCGCGGACCACGCTTCATAACTTGTCAATATTGATAGGAAGAGAAGCAGACTTCAAGCAGAGTCAGTTCGCGGTAATTCTGATAAGTGAGATAATTGGATTTCACACTACGGGACGGATCCATGCGGAAGAACGATCTTGCAGCCCGGGGATCTGCCACGGTGAACTGGAACCAGATTCACCTGCAGGGGTCATCTTCAATGCCAAACCACAGCAACAGTGTCCCTCACTCATGCAGAAACGTTATTGTTGATAAAAGGGTAGTGGCGGCTGATATGGGGATGCTGAGGCACGCATGGCGGCATTTGAGTCCGTTTTAATTTACCCTTCAAGCTGCGGGTTTGAAGGATGACTGACGGTTCAGAATCCGTTGATATTCACTGGAGCTCGATGCCCGAAAGCAGGCTGCTTTTTGCATTAGTATGGAAGATACTCTGGTATTGCAGATTCCTGCGACATGACCCTTCCGCCAGGTCAGATCTGCTTGTTTTTACATCATTTAAAGAGATAGCGATGTGCGGCAGATGGTACCCTTGATTAAGCCAACTACTCTCTGGTCGTGTCTACTCAGGAGTCCTTGGCGCTACGGCCATCACTCCCTTTGCGTTTTTGCTATAGGTAAACCACGGTGGCCTCTCACAGCAGGTCGCAACTTTGCGCCAGGATGACTTATTAGAAACAGCAAAAAGGATGCGCTTGGCAAGGCCTAAGTTCTTACCATGCAGGACAATGCACTCTCGAACATTCCCTCAGAAGCATTCATTTTCCTACTCGTATATTTTTGTTACTGTTCCCGTCGGATGGCGTGGAAGAATCGGGTCCCTATTGTCAGTGGATGTGGCTTCTGAATCTCCGACCAGCCGTGGCTGGGTCTATCTTGACTCAAATATTATCTGGAACGAAGCACAGAGAAATTTGCATTGCTATCGAAGTTGTACAGCTACTTGCGCTCTCAGGTAGTGGGTTTTGAGATCTCTGAACGTACTACAGTGTCGCTGACATTTTGGAGGGCATAGATCCCGAACTCTACCCGCACAGCTACTTGGTTACCGCTCCGCGGTTCCTTGGGTATTCGTTCAATCCGGTTTCCTTCTGGTATTTGTATTAAAGTAATCGAGTCCTGAGCGCTATGATCTTGGAAGTGAACAACACATTCGATGAAAGACGGATGTACTCGCTCAAAACTATCTCTCCCCGTTCATTGGACCTTCCGTATCCCACCCATACTAATCAGGCAGATACCAGATCTGTGCACAGAGGAAATGTAAACTCACGTTCTACTGCTCTTGAACCCGACAATGGCCTTCATGTGACCAATTTCACCAGTTCTTGGTCAAAAGATTTCCCCGCATCGCCATTCAACTCTAGGAAAGGGGCGTATAGCTTGAAAGCGCTTAACCCAGGGCTCAAACATGATTTTGGACAAATCGACAATACAATCACTCTGCTCTCCTCTAAAAACCACGCGAAGCTAGTAGCCAGAGTCTTCTCGAACGAGCCATCACGAGATCCTTTTAACTATGACTAGATGGCAAACGGCTCGGTTCATCGCCGGCTGTGGTGGGTAAATCCTGGAAGTTTCCTAGAATTGCCATAGAGGCTTGGAGGCTGTTATTTACAAGGGAACTCAATGTCTGGTTCAGACCCGAAGTCATGAGACAAAGCGTAGGGCGGGAAGCAACAAACGCGGAAAAGCTAGTACATGTCATGCACTCATTTCATCGTTGTGCTAGCCTTGTTGTAGGATTCCGGAATCGTACTTTCCGAGTTACCTCGGCGCCATGGTAGAACATGCACGGAGCCCACTACGTGTCACATACAAACCGGCGCCTGGTGTCGGGTGCCAGCGTCAATTTCTATCTTCCAGGGCAGCGGACTCCATTAGCTCGGCGCAGGAAATGGAGGTTCATATTATCACGCCGGCGTTCTACAGCCAATTTATCCATTACCATCATGCATCGAAGGCCTTTGACAACGAATCCTGCTTACAAAGATAGAAATCGGACTGCCTGGGTCTCAAGGCCGGATTTACTTCCTCACTTATTATATGGCTCGCAAATGCTCTCAGAACGGCTGGCTCACGCCGAAGGTACCCAGAGCCGATCGCCGCTGTTGCTCGTTGACCCGTTACGGTGGTCCACTCTACGCCGCTTGCGGTGTCCTCCTGCTCCCATGAGCTATCCCGCGTCTGCTCAGACGCCCAAGTGGGACAACGTCGAGGCCATACTTTCGCGGCCCTATTCTTCCTTGGACCTATTGTCCGGCATTCCTGTAAGGATCCATGGAAATATAGGCGGTTAGTCACTAAGCTGTTTCTTGCTCAACGATACACCTTCGGATTTGACGCAATTGGCCCCATGGATTTCTGATTCGCGTTATGTTGGTTTGGGCCTTTTGCTACAGACCAATGGCGTACTCATGGGATGAGCGAGCCAGCGGTACGACAGGCTACGGAGCTCATCTTGGCCGCGTCGTGCCTAAGTTTATTGGTTTCGAGGCTGTGCATATATGGAGTTGGCTGAAAGGGCTGTAAGTCGCATCGGTATCTGACGTTGAGAGTGACATGAGGTAGTCTACAGCCGCTTTTGCTCTGAGGTAGTGGTGAATAGCATAAATGAAACGCGACTTGAGGACCAGTATTGGCTTTACAACATCCGAAAAAGGAACGGACATATTCGTTACTGTATACTACGTCGTGTGTGCGTTAGCGCTTTACCGTCGGCACTGGCATATTCTCGATTACCGGCTATTTTACCAGCATTCATCTGTCCACGTAATCATGCAGATAAGGAACACCACGCACGATTTGCGTTCCTTAGTTGCCGCGTTCATCAGGCTTTCACACCGTTCCAATGCCGTTGCGCATGCTGCTAAGGGGCTGCGGTACGCTGTTACGGAATATTGCAGGAGTACTTCATACAGTCAAGGAGAGCGCTGATGACGCTCAGACGACATCATCAATGAAGGTCTCTGACTTCCATTATTGCTAACGTACCTCAGCGCCCGCGTATGGTTGCCGAAAAGCGTCATATGAGCCTCACACGCGGATAGAAAACTCAAAATGTTTTGTACCGAACAGGCTGATATTAGGAAGACGGGTCAACACGATATCCTAAGCTTTATCAATCTAGAATACATGCAGCTTAGAAATCCCTTAGCTGACTTCTACTAAGGCAACATTTTGTTTCTTGGAGAATGGTTATAAGATACTTCAAAATCTAACACCTTGACATTAGGCTTTCCTCGACTTTACACGGCCCTTACGGTATCAAGTTATGAATTGCTTAGAGGCCCGCAGAATTCTGGGGGGATGTGCGAGCGCCTCTGAACAATCAACACTCCTGATATGAAGCATATTGTATTTCCTCTATGAAAAGTGGGCATCTCCAGCGCAGAGGTGACTTTCACCACCATCTGTCTCCCGCGGCACGGAAAGCTGCATTTTGGCGGAGGAGCCTGAATGCGTCTCTCATGGTATCGGTTTAGAACGTCATTATGACCCACCAGAATGTAGCAAGATGGAGACTTGGCGGTCGATTAGCATTCGTAGATGTTCACGCAGTGTGGAGAAGAGAAATCAAAGAACCAGAGGGCCGGGAGCAGAAGTTTGGGACTCGGTAGCGGAAAGAACCGCCGCAAGCGTTAGGCTTGCCTCGGCATGGGTCTGGGCATGCTTATTCTGCGAGGTTGGTACTACAGTAGAGGAAGATTTTGGTTTGCTTTTGATAGCCACGCCAATAACTTCACAGCAATTTGATTTTGCGTGGAGACGATTTGCAAAGCATTGATTCCAATCAACTCCTGCCCGGGGAAGTTGATGCGTGTTGGAACTAGCCGGCCGTTACAACCGACTGACTTCTACGGATACCGAACGGTCTCAGACGCATCGTTCTGAACCAAGGATCCCTCTCCTTTTCCATCTGGGATCGCTTGTAATCGCGGCATGCGCATTGGTGCTGCTATCCACGATTTGTAACGGCCAAGCTTATCCCCTAACGCCGAGGGAAGCCTCAATCCCACATGGCATCAGTAATAAACAAACGCCAGCAGGCGCGGAACGAGCGAGCTTTGCAGGAATTGATAAAGACAGTACCTGGGAACGACAGGTGTGCGGACTGCCAGGCAAAGAATCCAGGTTGGGAATCCCAAGCAAGCACATATTGAACGGTGACTAACTGTACCTATGTTAGGATGGGCAAGCTGGAGCGTAAGTCGCTGATACAGAGCTATACACCTCTTCATCACGTCCTCAAGCGAACACATGGAAAGACAATAAAGGGCTTCGTCTGAAGGCCACAATACGAATGGAGCTGACTGGGTTACGCTCACGGTAGTTGGGGATCTTCCTTTGCATGCGATGCGCGGCACTACATCGGAAACTAGGAACGCACATCTCAAAAGTAAAGTCCTTAAGTATGGATACATGGTCAAATGATCAGGTCGAAGTTAGTCAAATCAGATGTCAGCCTCTCGTACCATAGACTCGCAGCTGAAAAACTCTAGACCATGAAGCGCATTGGAAATGCGACCTCAAACCGGCTCTTCAACCCGCAGAATATCAAACCCTCGATACCTCTTGACATGGACGAAGTCGACTCAGCGATGGAGAAATACGTGAGGAAAAAGTATGAGTTCAGGGAATTGTCTGGGGTAACCACCCGGGCAGCGTCTGAGCAGCATACAGGAAGTACAATGTCGGCGGAGGACAAGCCTCCACCGCTACCTCCTAAGCCTTCGAAACGCTTCGGGTTTGGACTGCGGTCGGCGTCTTCCACTTTCCCCATGTCAAGAAGTGGTCGCGCGGTACCATCTATGTCCTCCACAATAGAGGAGTTCGAGAGCGGGGACTCTCCGCCTAGGCTAAACAAGCCGTCGAGGGTTATGGGAGCGACGGTTGGGCCTGGAGTAGAGAACTTTGACTTGAAATTGAACAGCTTAAAGGAGATGGGCTTTCCGGACGAGACTCGGAACTTGCAAGTTCTGAGGGGGCTCAATGGAAATATGAATAAAGCGGTGGAGGCATTGATACGACTGGGCGAGGGCAAGGGCGACTCGAGATCTCGCACTCCGGATCTACTGAAAGGGCCTCAGTGGAATGGGCTTTCCGTCCCTAAGACTCGAGCAACAGTGCCTGCAGCAATATCTTCCACGAACAATATGTCGAATGGCGTGAGTGGTTTGCAACAACAGCAGGCAGGTGGGATATCGCCTGGACAAGCAGCTCCGGCGAATGGTGTGACATATCCTCGCGCTGCCTCTGCGTCTAACCCGTACAATCCTTTCAACCCCCCAACGCAGCAAACTCAAGTTCTTCCATTATTCGAGGAGTCATTCCAGAATCTTCAGGTTTCCCAACAGCATGAGCTCTTCCCGAACAGCACTGGCGGACTTGGTCCATCAGTACAACAGCACAACAATCCGTTTCTCCCATCAGCCGTACCCCAGAATCCTTACCTACCTCACCAGACTGGCTCATTCCACCATCAGCCGCAGCTATTCGCACAACAGCGGGAGCAGCCGCCACAACAAGAAATTTCAAATGTATTCCATAATAACCCATTCTTCAACGCTACTGTGGCGCCAGTTCTCGCTTCGCCAGACGCCTTTGGACCTCAAACGGAACGTAGTAACCTTTATATGCAAGCATTTTCCCAGGGTCGGGAAGAATACTTCCCTCAACATCCACAGCCTACTCCTCAGGCATGGGCTCCGCAGTTCCAAAACCAAAATTCTTCCCCTCAGCAAGTCCATCAGCAACCAAATCCTCAGCCTGCGCCATACGCACATCAACAGCCAGCTCGCCATGACAAAGCCAGCATTCTGGCTCTGTACAACTATCCTCAGCTAGGGCCAGCACGGCCTCCAGATCCACCAGCAGGATCTTCCTCTTCCACGAGCGCTGTACCACAACATACAGTCGGACAAAAGCAACGCAGTGTCACCGCACCTGTTGGGGCGATGCCTGGGTCATTGAATCCATTTCTACATTTCAGCCCTGCGTTCGCTCCTACTGTAACAACAGCGCCATCCGATTTGGCATATGCTCAAATGGACGGCAGCACCAGGCATGCGAGCCAGGACAGTACCGACTTCAAGGGCTTTCAAAACGGGCGACATAGTCCGGACGCTTTTGCTGGCTTGAGCGCCAGGTATGTAGGTTAGAATGCAAGCTGGAGTTTGCGAGTTATGTCACGAATACGGCGAATGCGGAGGTGTTGATGGAGGTTTGAAAACCCTTTTAGAACTTTGTACATATATTCGGATCTGTGGATTTTCAAGCCACTAGTAGCGTCATCTTGTTGGATAGTTCAAGGGCAACTGAACAGCTGTATTCGCAGTGCACATTAATTTGTTCCCCATCTCTGTTAACAGGACACGGCTCCTTTACTGGAAGATAGAATCCAAGCATCGCTTAACCCAGACAAAGATAGACCCGGCTGGCCTCCGACTCCGAGGTAAGTAGTGGCATTACTTCGTGAGGAAATGCGAGGAGATTGCAGACAAGTCGTCGAAGTCGTATAGTTTGGCCATAGGCTTCGGTAACGTCAGATCAAATATATGAATCAGCTCGTTGCCCATTGACATTGACAGCAGGCACGAGTCGCACGACAGGGTTTGGCGGACGACAACCCAAGCTCCCTTGCCAAGAAAGTGTCCGTCCTCAGTAAACCCCACTTCAACACATCTAACAACAATCCCTCCAAGCTTTCTATATGAGATTTGTCCCGCCAGAACTGAGCAGGAAACGGGTTTACTTACAGTGCGGTGCAGACTGGTACTAATAAATGTAACTATTCACCCACGCGGTTGGGGTGTTTTTATGTATACAAATCTGGTGCTAACACGCTCAGCCTGGCCAGTCGAATCGTCTACAGAACCTACAGACGCGCCGTCGTCTCGGAAAACTCCGACCTTGGATTTCTTCGCGCCGTGCCAGCATTCCAGTTTTTCAAACTCCGAGGCATTTTCAAAGTCCTGAAGCACAAAGTCAATTACTACATTTCTTCGTGTGGGCTTCCTGATCAAGGGTTCCGTTGGAATCGCCATTTCCTACTGGAGTTTCCGCAGCTGCTTGAAAGCTCGGTCGTCCACAGCATGAGCACAACCACCTCAATCCCGCCTACAATGATCGCGGAGCTGGACATGCAATCTCCAGCGCCAGATGCCGCTTTGGAGAGGGCCGTATCTCCAGCGACAACAACATCATCCGGCACAAAGAGAAAACGGGAGACTGGACCAAAGTTTTACGCTGTGAGGGCAGGACATCAGCCGGGAATCTATCACAGCTGGGCGGATTGCTTGTCGCAGATCAAGGGATACAAAAATGCCATGTGTACGTTTGACATATAGTTGCCACTGAAGTCACTCACACATTGGTAGTCAAGTCGTTCACAACCCTCACCGAAGCGGAGGCTTTCCTAAACAACACCTCCTCCATTCTATCCTCCCAGTCGTCCTCGATTGCTACGAAGTTCTACGCCGTTCGAAGTGGGAGAGTACCTGGTGTGTACACTGATTGGCCGTCAGCTCAGCAGCAGATTATTGGCTGGCAGAAACCCAAGCACAAGAGTTTCGCTAGCAGGGCAGAAGCTGAAGCTTTTGTAAGAGAGGGCGGAACCAACAAACAAGAGGCGCCTTCTCCAAATGCTATGGGGAAAAGTCGACTACATTTAGAGACGAAGGCAGCTACTTCAATTCGGGGAAATAACTTAGTGGGAAGGCCACCTCGGTTGGAGCCGGCTGCTCCACCAGCAAAGAGGCAGAAACCTACAAGGCCTGCAGTACCTGTTGTGCATCCTATGGCAGCTGAGATAGATGTCAATGTAGAGCCAGGCACGGGACCACTGCCACCTGGGGCTGAGGATGGGTTCGACCCAAGAATAATGCTCAACCCAGTCACTGGTCAACTCGAATACAAGGCGGAGGCGCAACGGAAAGCTACGAAACGAATGGGGACTGGTCCTGCAAAGGACGGTATGCTACGGATATACACCGATGGGAGTTCATTGGGGAATGGTTCTGAGGGTGCAATTGCGGGAGTGGGTGTCTATTTTGGCCCCGCAGACTCAAGGTGAGTACAATCTGCGCGGAACTTGACCATGAAACTGAATTTCGTTCCGTAGAAATGTCTCCGAAGCTCTAGTGGGACCACGCCAGACAAATCAGCGCGCCGAACTCACAGCGGTTCGACGTGCTCTGGATGTTGCCCCAAGGGATCGCGATGTGACTATCTTTTCGGACAGCAACTACGCCATTAACTGCGTCACTGTGTGGTTTGTCAACTGGCGCAGGAATGGCTGGATGACTTCCGCAAGGAAGCCAGTAGAAAACAAAGATCTGGTGGAGAGCATCGTATCGAGAATTGAGGAGAGGGAGTCGTTTGGTGTGAAAACGTACTTTGAGTGGTTGAAAGGGCATGCGAACGATCCGGGAAATGTAGCTGCGGATCAGCTTGCTGTTGCTGGTGCACGAGGGGCACGGGCAAATGGGGCGCACCTAGTCCAGGACGGTTCCGTGTAGAGGGGCGGAGGCCATCAGCTAGTAGGCTTTTGCCCGGCACTCCCAGACCTGATATGACCTTATGCCGCAGGTCCAGCGCGCGCGATACATGGTTGCTTGTTGTATAATCATGGCCAGCGTAGCCGTGATTGAATCACATAAGTCAAATCTACTTTGGTAGCACTTGGATAATCGCTCACATGGACATGCTGCAGCGATGGGCCCCCTCAGCTAAACGAAAGCCACAAGTGCAGTTGTTTCTGGGGCCCGTTCTGCTGTCGGTTACATGCCATGAACATGGCGTGCATGGTTCGGTTATTGACCACCTCCGCGGTAACAGGTCTTGGCATCCCCGCGACGTAGGGCATCTTCCCGACATGGTTCCTTGGTCTTCGAACTCAGATCTCTGCTAGGAACTCCAGCTTCTATCAATGACGCTCGTCTCACTACTGCAGACTTTCGACTCCTCACTATTTGACGTAGATCAGCTGCTTTCACGGATGTCATACTCAAGACAAAGTCTTTACTCAGCCCTTCAAACTTGTCACTCAATGGGTCAATAACATCTGTGGTCTGACCTTCTCACTCGAGGAGGCTACAACACCTCGTTCACTCATCAGCCCAGCCGTTAGCAATTGGAACAACCCCATCGTCTTAGGTTTACGAGGCGAGGAGAGCTGCCAGCATTTACGCAAACAGACCGTGCAAAAATGCCTACCTTGTCGGTAGTGGACTTCAATATCGTCTGCGCTGTTCTTGGGGGTTTCGTTACACTGTTTGGCCTGGTATCTTACCTTCTGAAGGAGAAATTCTACCTATCTGAAGCTCGTAAGTGTCAAGAACTCAAGAATCATAAACTAAGCTAACACGCGCACCTATAGTTATTGCGCTACTAGTTGGCCTTGCTTTCTCCCCTCACGCTGCGAACTTTATAAAACCTCTCCAGTACGCAAATGGCAGTGAGGACGATCTCGGTACCGTTACGCTATACTTCAGCCGGCTTGTGTTGGGCGTTCAATTGGTCATCGCAGGCATACAGCTCCCGAGCAAATATTTGAAGAAGGAATGGAAGAGTTTGGCATTACTCCTCGGTCCGGGCATGTGCGCCATGTGGATCTCCTCAAGCTTGCTCATCTGGGCTTTTGTTCCTAATTTTAGCTTCCTGTATGCGCTGGCTGTAGGCGCGTCTATCACACCAACCGATCCAATCTTGTCAAACGTTATCGTCAAGGGCAAGTTTGCCGATAAGAACGTCCCACAGGAGCTACAGAGGATCATCATCGCGGAGTCCGGGGCGAATGATGGTCTGGGATATCCGTTTCTGTTTCTGTCGCTCTATCTGCTGAAATACACTGGTGATCATGGGCACCCAGGTGGAGCAAGTGAGGCCATGAGACTTTGGTTCGGCGAGACCTGGGCATATACGATATTACTTAGTATCGTATATGGTGCTACTGTCGGATGGATTGCAAAAGAGCTGCTACATTGGGCAGAAGAAAGGAAATATGTGGACAGAGAGAGCTTCATTGTGTTCGCTATCACGCTAGCAGCAAGTATTTCGACCTTCTATGTTGTTCAAGATGCTAACGTTATGGCTGTGGCAGCTCTTCCTCATCGGCACCTGCGGTATGATTGGAAGTGACGATGTCTTGGCCTGCTTTATTGCAGGGAATGTTTTCACTTGGGATGACTGGTTCAGACTGGAGACCCAAGATGATACCCTTCAACCTACCATTGATATGCTACTCAATGTTGGCATCTTCCTATGGTACGGTGCTGTTTGCCCGTGGCATATGTTCGTTGCGAATAATGTAATCCCAATCTACCGGCTCATACCTCTTGGTATCTTAATTTTGCTACTTCGTCGTCTACCCATCGTTCTCCTCCTGCATAAGAAGATCCATCAAATCACGGAATGGCGGCAAGCGCTGTTTGTTGGTTTCTTCGGCCCCATCGGTGTCAGTGCCATTTTCTATCTCTACATCAGTGTCGAGTTCCTACGGACTGTTGATTACCAGGGTCACGAACGGGCAGATGCAAAGCAACTGGACGAGGTACTAACAGTGGTTATCTGGTACATGGTCATCAACAGCGTGGTCAGTACCATCTCGACGCTCTATTGTTCCGCTGCTGACAGCTACATAGGTCGTTCATGGTCTCAGCATTCCCTTGGGGAAACTTGGTTGGTACCTGCCAGGCACACTATCGCAAGCCGTAAGCTTCAGTCGCGACACCAACGAACGAGACAATGACGACGAACCTGCCCCGTTCCACCTTCGACAAACCATCAGCAATGAGGAGCACGCAGTGATCCGAGAACTCCGTCGTCACACCGAGGGAAACCCTGATCGGAAAGGGACCGGCTTCCTACCGCGACCTTTGTACAAGATTGGTCATTCTCTGGCTGCGCGCCGCAGCAAGGCTAATACATCGAGACAAAGTCCGCAGGTAAGGACTCCGAATGGAGATGCTACGCCTACTCCTATTGATATGCAGCAACTGGATGGGCACGCACAAAATGTTAATCCTAGGGCAATCCGGTTTCACGATGAAAATAAAGACCCGCGTGATGCAAAGAAAGAGATTGCGGATGGAAACGCTCCGAACGGGGATACCAGCGCTGAGGACCGTGTATAGAGTAAATATCCTAAGAACTACCATATCACCAGTTGATCGTACTTATAAATAATATTTAACTCTATGATCTGCATCATGAAACCTTGAGCTGTACAAGACTATGACGGTGCGTTGTCACTATCGTCTCAAGTGGAGATGAAAGTAATATAGATCCCATCTGCATCCTCCAAAGCCAAAGAACCGTTGAATGGAGCCATTTTGATTTATCCCTTACTTCCTACTAGATCCAACCAGTCATGTCCGGTAGCAATTAAAAATTCTAGAGTTGAGCCTATAGATAACTCGCCCGCAGCCAAATCAGATGTGTCCAAGAATTCGCGCCTCGAAGCATCTCATCTCGGTGATGCTAGCTCAGAGTTGAAACAAACCTGAACGCTTCGGCTTCTCGCAGCCAGCTCCCTGAAACACGATTAGGGTTCGCCCAAAGCCTCGACTACTTAGAAGTGTCAAAGCGCACAGGCACCAAATCTGACATTCAAACGCCGCGCACTCGCTCCAGCCCTGAAGGAGTCGACAGCAACCTGAGGCCGCGCTTCGTCCGCACAAGACATCCCCAGCTTACAATGGAAGAACTACAACCCCGCCTAGCAACAAAACTCTGGTTCGGTTTCGACCTAGACGACACGCTCCACGACTTCCACACCGCCTCAGCCACGGCATCCCTCGCCGTTTTCTCCGCGATCCACTCGCAACACGGCACACCTATCGCGCTGCTCCGGAAATCCTACGCCTCCATCCTGGCAACTATGACCGCCGACGCGTTCACCGACGGCAGGACATCAACGCAGTACCGCACAGAGCGCTTCGCCGCGTTGCTGCGGGCGCATGGCGTTGACGCTAATGGTGAGTATCTCGATGCTCTCGCGGTGTTGTATAAAGACGCTTTAGGTGCGGCGCTGGAACCGGAACCGGGCGCGCTGGGACTGTTGCGGTATCTGAAGCGCATCGGTAAGAAAGTAGTTATTGTTACTGAGGGCCCGAGGGATGCGCAGGTTTGGACAGTGAAGCGGCTGGGTTTCAAGGAGTATGTGGATGTTGTGGTGACGAGTGGTGAGGTGGGGAAGGGGAAGGTGG
>JAGFMK010000549.1:0-16373 GCA_021030975.1 Lichenothelia convexa | reverse complement strand
CTTGCGTCGACAGCGTCGATTTGGCCTTGCGGTGCTCGTTGATGTCCCGCTGCTTGATCATCTCACTGATCTTAACCTAATAAGGATCATCCTTGTAGGCTTGAGCGAGACGCTGCTTGAAGTCATCACTTATCTAGACCAAGGCGACATAGAAATTGTGTGTCGTAGACAAATCGTCTAACATGTTAGACTCGTTGCTGCTTGTGATCGAGGCCATCGATTGTAACGAAGGCTGCTTAGTCGGCAAGCGGGATAATGCATCTAGAATGACGTTGGCCTTGCCTGGCTTCCAGCGGATGTCCAGCTTAAACTGCGAGAGGTATTGGGATGCCCGAGTAAGTCGGTGATTCAATTTGTCAGAGTTAGAGGAGGTTAGCGTCGTCCCACTGGCGATTCCGACAGTAGCAGCGTGATCGGTAAAGACGATAGTGTGCTGGTACAACTCTATAAGGTGCCGTATCTTCTTAACTGTCCAAATAAGACAAGATACCTCTAACTCGGTGGGCTAGTAATTACGTTCGGCCGTTGTTAGGCTCTTGCTTAGGAACAAGATAGGTTGGATGTCCGCCCTCTTGACAGCGACATCCTTGCTTGGGTTTAGTTCGTCCTTAACGTGATAGACTATCACACTATAGCCATCTTGAGAAGCATCTAAGTTAGTGAATAGGCGTCTTGTATAGTCGAAATAGATTAAGCAAGTAGGCTGCGCGAAGGCTTTCTGCAGCGCAGCGAATGCTTGCAATTCAGCGTTACTAGGATCCTTAATAGATGTCCAAATAGAGTGGGACTTGCGTTTAGCGCCTTTACGCTCTGGTGATAACGCCAGCAGCGCTGTCTTACGTCGCTTGAGCGGTTTAGCGATAATAGCGTACCTAGGACAGTAATTACGTAGCCATCCAGTGAGACCAAGGTAGTATTCTAGGACCTTGAGCGTCTTGGGAAACTCAATGGCCTGAATAGCTTATAGCTTGTCGGCAGCTGTGGTAAGCCTAAACCGGTCCACACGCTGGCCAAGTAGTACTACACTTAGGTACCCAAGATAGGACTTGGTCGGTGAGAGGCAGATCCTGTACAATTCGAGCGTATTAAATACCTGACGGAGGTGCTCGATATGCTCTTTAAAGCTCTTAGAAAAGATGATAATGTCGTCGACATATGCCCGAGCGAACGTGCGACATGATCGCAAGATCTTATCAATCTTATATTGGACGTAAGGTGGGCTGCCTTTATAACCTTGAGGTGCTACATTGAAATGTTCTTGTCCTCAGTGGCTAACAACGACAAGCTTATAACGGTCCGCAACCTTAACGCTCTACTAATAGAAGAAGCTGGCTGCGTCTACCGTGCTTAGGTAGGGGCAACCTGTAACTAACGCCGTTATTTCAGACTATAGAGGTAATAGGTATGAGTCGGTTTGGGTTATCTTGTTAAGACCTCTGATATCCACTACGACACGACCTTTGCGAGTTATCTCGCCAGTGATAGGATGTTGAATATTACGCTAAACTACAAAGACGGGATACCTAAAGGGTGTTGGCTCGTCATTCTACTCGAGGCGACCTTACTCGTGTAGCTTATCGAATTATTAGTCCAAGAGCTCTCGTTCTGCAATACTCAGCGGGTAGACCTTAGTAGGTGGAGCAACTGCTCCTGGAATCAACGGTATCGACATCTATTCTTCCTTAGGGATGTTAACTGTTACGCCTCCACGTTCGGTCTAAAGTGCTAGGAAGGCGAGCGCTGTCTCTGTAAGCCGGCGAGTAGCCTGAGGCGTGGCACTATAAACGGTAATCCTGTTCGTGAGCACTGTCTTGAACGGAGCAACCGCAGACGTGGCGTTTACAGACGGTAGAGCTGTTAATCAACACCCTCGATTTACGCTGGCGTTGGCGTGAATATATGACATGTTCGCTGCCGGTGAGCTGGTAGCGACTTGCAGAGTGAGCAGGTGCTCCTCTGAACTGGTTCGCAGATGATGGTAATACTCCTCCTCAATCTCAGTGAGTTTACCCAGCTTAGTATACTTATTAAGCAGGATAGGTTATAGCGAGTCGTTCCTGACTGTGATAAAAGCCATGTTTGAATCTATAAGCTGATTATAGATCCTAAGCGGAGTAGTGACTCTATTGTGTTTGGGGGCGAAGCGATAGTCCCGACTCGATGGCACGGCCTTGCCCTTGACCTTAATCGGTAGTCTTATATACGAATTAGGCTGTATCGTGATGAATTGCGCAGTGATAACATTTCGTTCAATGCGCTCGCCTTTTGGGATAACGTTGATGTTGGCTTCTAAGCCTTCGCATTTAGGCAAGGTGAGCCGCTTACGCTCGAAATCCAGTTGTATGCCTTCCGGCCCAATAATGTCCATGCCTATAAGCACGTTGGCCCTTAGTCTGTTAACCAGATGCAATTTATAGTGTATTGACGCGACGGCATGGTCTTCACTGGCGGAGTTTTAAATGCGGCTAGGAATAAGGATCTCGATGACAACGTACTCGGAGCATTCATGCTTATCCGATCCAATGCCCCGAATATTAATTGGTTCTTCAGTGTGATGTATCCTAACGTTAGGAAGTAACCGGAGCAGCAGTTGCCTATCAATGAGACTCATAGTGCAGCCAGTGTTAGCGTAGATAGATAGCAACTGAGACGGCTGGCTGCCAGCGGATAGGCTGACCATTAAGGTTGCATACTGCCAAGAGCGAAAGGTGTAACCGTCGTTCTTCGTGTTGCATAACGACTTGATGATACGGGTAGTAGGTAAGATAGCGGAGACATGATGTGCATCGGCATCGACACTGTCGATTGACGCCACTGGTGTCAGGTATAAGGGCTTTAAACCGGTACAAGCGCGGCTGTACAGATATTTAAATAGCTTATTCTTCGACGAGAAGGTTATAAGGCATGAACGGCATTATAGTGATTGAGCTAATGGGCGAACGGCAACGTGTGACTCGTTCGGAGTAGATTCAAGGACTATATAGTGGTAATTAACAGCGTTGTGATACGCTAACTGCTGCTGCTGCTCGTGATCACCATCACCGTTCATAAACTGCTCGCCTTGGCCATCTACATCTGTATTATTGGCGTACCTATCCTGGCCATCCAGTGGGTATTCATGATCTATCCCACTGGCCTGAAAGTCCTGCTCTTGGTACCCGCTGTCTTCTTGCGCGTCTGCTTGGTACGCCGCTTGGGGCTTAGGGTATTAAGGCGGCCCAAACTGAGTGTACTGCCTTGGTCCGCTTGCATTGTTGTATCCTCCTTGGTTTTGGCGCCAGTTCTGCTGGCCAAACCGGTTCGAACTATAGTTGTTGTTGTTGTTCTGAAACCTTTGTTGCCCGCCGGCGTTTTAGTTATAGGTGCGATTTGGCTGAGAGGGTACAGGAGCTTGCGACTAAGTAGGCACGTTTGTAGGACGTTGGTTCTGCTATAAGCCTTGCTATAACTGCTGTGGTCGGTTATAATTGTTGTTGGTGTTGTTGAACTGCTTGCTCGGGTAAGTATTGCTCTAATTGTACCTTAGATAGGAAGGAGTATTCAATGACCCAGTGGGCTGGGGTTGTCCACCTGGCTATTAGTTGTTGATAAAATTGGGATTACCTGTGTTCACCGGAATTGAGACTGTCGATTAGCGGTAATTATTACTGTACTGATTGTTCTGCGAGCGGTGGTTTGAACGTCTGTCACGTTTATCTTTGGCAACTTGGTACCATATCGTTTGCTTTCGTGACACTTCGTCAATAAACGAAGCAACCGTCGTCTTCTCGGTGGGTTTGTTAATGTCGCGTCGGAGTTTATAATTAAGGCCATTCTAAGCGTAGGTGAGCTGCTGCAGCACATCTAGGCTAGCAGCTCTTGTATTCTAGATAACTATCTGAATGTATATAGTAGTGCTTCGTAGATGAATGGCATCATCTTTAGTATATCGCTGTTGGCTAAGTCTTTCCAAAGCAACTGAGGTAGGCTCCTTGAACCGTTTCAAAAGAGCCTTGCACTATTCTTCTACGCCATTGTAATCATTCTTTAGACCAATACGTTCAATATGGGTAAGCTCCTCAGTGTACTAAAGTAGAGCTATACCTTATAGACAGGATGATATATTAGTACGAATGACCTGAACTCCCTTGGTAGAAGCAACGTCTCGAATACGGTCAATGAATAAGTGCACCGAGCGGTAGTAGACTTCCTTGCCCAGTGGGACAATGTCGCCTGGCCCATAAGATGCTGGCAAGTCGGGATCAAAGCGGCCAAGGTCATCTACACGGAACGTCTAATTCGTTAAAGACGAATTACTTGGTGTGCCCTGCCGTGAGCCGCCTTGGTGGTTGTTTCTATGGTCATTATTTCTGTGAACGTCGGCATGGCCGTTGGCGTTGGCATTGTTCTCGCCATTGGCATTTGCTCCGGTACCGTGCCCAGCGACGCGTTCCTTTTTAAGGGCATCGATGCGATTGAGTATGGTAGCGTTCTGATCGAGGAGCCTGTTCAGCATCGCCTTAATACCGCCGCCGTTTGCATTGGCATTCTATTGCCCATCGGGCTGGTTTACATTGTTATTCATGTTGACTTGCCGTAAATCGACAGCGTTGATGTTGCTTAGCTCTTGAACTAGTTCACGGAGCTGCTGCTCCTCGACAGACTGCCGGATAGTCTCAGGCAGAGGCGATGCTCGCTGACCGAATAGAGCGGTAGCTGGCTATAAGCCTTCTAATTGCTGACGGATGTGCTGCGTGAAACGTCTAGCTCGTTCGGAAGCAGTAGAGACCAACGATAATAAATCTGAGTCGGCTCAGTTAGAAGAACCTAAGCGATGTGGTTGGGTGTATTGGCGGAACTCGCTGATAAGTAAGTCAAACTTCTTGTAGGTGTTGTTCCAAGCTAATCTATCAGTTACCCAGCTGTGAGGAAACGCAGGCAGCGTAGGTTGCTCGCTGGATAAAGCTACGCTTTATAAGCGGCGTTCCTATAAGCTTTTAGGGTTATAAGTTGTGAGACCTTATAGGCGACTATACACTGATGCAAATGAATGCAGCAATACCTAGTCGTCGAAACTGATTGAAGCGGCGAAATGGTGCTTGGTCTCTGCGAATTGCTTGATTTGATACCTAAGAAGAATTGTGGTAGAAAGAAGCTATAGAGCTGAAGTCAGCTTGGGCAAGTAACCTAGTAGACTAGTAAGCAAGTGATGCTTAATAAGTGACTCAGTGAGGTGTATAGGTGATTAAAGCTGAATAAGTGGCTCGGTGAGAAGCACGGCTTCTAGTGAGCTAGTGGGCCAGTGGGCCGAGTGAAGTAAGGCCGAATAATTGAAGTGGTAAGGTAAGTGAGAAGGCGGAATGAGGCGATTAGGCGATTTTAAGTTGGGTTGTTGGTTATTTGAGCAAGTTGGACGTGCCTTCCTTGGATAGAGTAGAAGCAGTACACCTTGGTGGATTTAGGAAGTGGTGCTCGCGGTGTCGCAGCATAACGAACTGGTTTAGCGTAGCAAAGCGATAAATAGCCGCAATGCGATAAATCGAGGCCTTCGATATTGACAATGTCGATAATAGTATAGCCGCCTGGAATCTATAAGGCCTGGTATAGATCTGTAGGCTCCGGTCGCAAGCTCTATAGAGTGCGACAGATTTATAAGGTTTTCGCGGCGATTGAGCGATAGAACTCGCTGTTTATAGGCCTGTAATTGAAGATATTGAAAGAGCTGGATCAGAAGATACAGCAGTAGATTATATAGTACTACTAACCAGGCTTAGCTACTAGTTGTTAAGCACGCAGTGCGAAGGTGTTAAAAGTGTCGAATTGATGAAGCTATCTATGCGATAGAGGCTCTCTATAAATGAGAGCCTTACCAGAGTATCTATAATCCATGACCGATGCCGCAACACCTATAGTAGCGTTTTAACCGCTATATACTTTAATACTATATTATTTATATATATATTTAATAGCTTTACTTTTAAGCCTCCTTAGTATAGTAGTAATATATTTATATTAGTACCTTTTATAATCCCTATACTAGGGAGGTCTTAAATTTAACTTACTAATATAGTAATTTATAGATAATTAAAAATATTATACTAACTTACTTAGATAGATAATTATAAGAGATCAACTCCTAGAGCTAGCGGTAAGGTATAGACAATATCTAGATGTTAAGGTTAGTGACTAGGTAGCCTAGAATCCTAGACTAGAATATAGAGTAGATATAGAGACTATAGATTATCTATAGGTAATACCTAGCTAGATAGACAAGACAAAGTGTAAAGAGAGAAAGCTAGAATATATAAAGCGAACTGAAAACCCTTTATAAGCTTCTGACACTTGGTCTAATAATAATCCCAACCCTAAACCTTAGCCCTAGTATTAAATTATAATAGTAGGCCCCCTTCTTAGGCCGAAGCTCCTATAAGGTGTTAGGTATTCTATAGTATAGTTATTATAGTTGTGGTTTTTATCGATATTTTAGGGGTTTTATCACTAGTCGCCCTCGCTATTTGCTATTTGCCCTCGCTATTTACCCTTACCCTCACCCTTAGGGCTAGGGGCTTACAACTTAAATAACTTTTTAGGGGATAGTCTAAATTTTATAATAGGTAGGCTAGATTATAGCCCTTAACGAGTTCTATAAGTATATTTTAGAATTAAGTCTTTTAGGGCTCTAGCTGTTGAGATATTATATAAAGTCTAGTTTGTCTATACCTAGCTGCCTAGGAAACCGCTGCGTGTAGTGTAGTAGTTGGTTACTATATACTATATATATATGTAATCTTTGAAAAATCATAACTCTATAACGCGTAATCCAAATTTTACAAACGATAGTTCAAAATATTCAGCTTAATAAGTTCTATAATTCTTATCTAGAAAGTAAAATAGTAGAAGCGCTGGTTGTAGAGGTATTCCTAGGGAAGTCCTAGAAGGGGTATAGGTTTATCTCTTAATTTATAATATAGGGAAGTAAAGTGTATCTTTAGCACAGTGGTTAAGCTAACCTATTACTACTAATTATCCTTCTAGATAGGGAAAGTAGTATATAAGGCCTGGGACCTAGCTAGTCCTAGGAATAGGGTCTAGGGCCCTACAGGCGAGTATATTAGTATATAAGCTATATAGGGTTATAGCTCCGCCTTAACCACTTATAGAGGATGTTCCTAGTGCGCTAGGGAAAAGAATCCAGCCGTTCTAGCTGGTAGTACTAGGTCTAGTGCTTATATAGCGTTCTAAGGCCAAATTTTAGATAACTATTAGGGTTATCCTATAAGTGAATTGAGGCTTAAAGCTTTACTACTTAGTGTCTTAGTAATATCTTTTAGTCCTAAATAGGTATAGTTATACCTATTTTATTATAAGAGGTGTAGAAACTCTACTATATATAGTTTATATAGATATCTTTCATGAAACTTACAGACTAGATCTTAATAATTATTTAAATAGTTAGGTAGTTTCTAAGTAGGTATTTCCCAGCCGATCCACTTAATATAGTATAGAGTATTACGTCTTTGTTATTTACTATCTAGAATTTCTTAGACTTCGAATTCTTCTAGACTATCAGTAATAATAGGCAGCGGTGGTAGGTTTCTCTAGCTAGGTAACGGGTCTTCTACAGTAGACTTTAAAAGACTAATATAGAATATATTATAGATCTCTATAGATAGCAGTAGAGTAAGTTAATAGGCTATAGAACTAATAACCTTAGTTACTAGAAATAGTCTATAATATTTCTAGTCTAGCTCTCGTGAGGGACATTCTATATAGATATTTTAGGTATCTAGCTAGACGTAATCTCCTTCTTTATATATAGGAGATAGTGTACATAAACGATTAGCTTAATTAGCTTAGTTTACTTAGGCTAGGACAATTTCTTTATATAGATACTCTAGAAGTTTATCTATTCTTTCTTAGAATATATCTATAGCAACTAACTATGCCCTAGTACGTCTATCTCCCTAATATAGTGTTTCTAGTTTAAATCCTAAACGTAGGTAGTATCTGTAATTTACAAAGAAGGGAGTAGTTTTAATACTTTTAGACAGGGAATTATTCTAGGCAAACTCGGCTATTAGTAGCCAATCTACCCAGTTGTCCTATAGATAGGTAATATAGCTCCTTAGGTACTATTTAATATCTTAGTTTATATATTTAGTCTAACTATCTATCTATAGATAGTAAGCTATTAATATAAGTAGCTAAATCCCTAGTCGTTAATATAAACGTCACCAGAATAATAAGTTAAATTATATACTATAGTCTAATATAATAGTCTTAGATAGACTGTAGAGTCTCTAGATATCTCGGATATAGATATTAGCAATAGCTGGTGCAGAAGTCCTATAATTTTCTATAGCATATAGTATAAAATATACTTACTTAAATAGTCGATCTATAACTACTAGGATGTTGTTATAGTTAATTCTATTACGTTGACAGATTGGAAGGCCGGTAATAGAGTCTATAGATATATCAGTCTATTTATATTTAGAGACTAGTAGTAGATTTAGTAAACTATAGCGTCGTGAGCGTAAAGCTTTAGCTCTAGCACAGATATAGTAGTTCTAGATATATTATTTAACGTCGTCCTTAATATTTACCTAGTAGTAGTCTTAGGTAATAAGCTTGTACGTCCTAGTAATACTAGTATAACCTACTATTATAATTAGGCCTAGGAGAAGGTCTTAGGCATAAGATAACATAGACCAATTAATAGGGGACGGTATAAGCTATAGGCGCGTGACTCTATAAGAGTAGCGCCTGCAAACCCTAACACGTGATAAGTAAGGTGCTACTATACCCTTAGCGGGTAAGAAGGCAGCTTTACTCTTAGCTCCCTTAGCGGATAAAGAGGATAATAATTCTTATAGAGGGTTAGCTAAGTATATAGTCGTGATAGAGAACCGGTATAGTTCGACATCGGTCAACTCATTTAATTAAGTATTTAGTCTAATCAACTTATACCGTAATACGCCTAGTGCCTCTTGCTATTATAGTAGACGCTCCTCCTTGTATAATCCTTGCCTATATTGAATACGTTACTTGTCCCTTGCTATCTCGCCTAAGCCCGGTGGCTACTATCAGGGGTTTCGTCCCTTAAGCGTTACACTTTGACCGATTAATAAATTAAATAGCAACTAATAAAGGAATAATATATTACACTATCTTTTATAACTGACTTAAAATCTAAGACACTATTAAAAGATATATCCTTATCTAGTAACTTAGAAGAAGAAGAGATATATAGGATACTAAAACGTTTAATAAGTCTAACAACCTCAGTATAAAGCCTACCTATTAGAAGACCTAATACTAAAGGAAATAAGGTTGAGAAGAAGTCGTCCTAATATAACAAGATAACCAATCTAGGACTACTTCGCAACTTAGCTCAAATCTTTAGTAGATAGTAGTACTAAGACTTAAGACTAAGAACTAATACTAAGGAATACTAATATATCTAACAGTAATTTACTTATAAAGATCGAGGCTTACTAAGGGGATCGAACCGCCTTGGAACCCTTTCTTGCACTATATAAACTATCTTTTATTATCTCTAGCTAAGTATTTAATACTAATATTAAGAAGATTATATTTATAGGAGCTTATCTCAAAGGAGGGCCACTTTAGTAGTTCTCCCCACTCCTATAAGACTATCTATAGAATAGGAACTAGGCTAGAGACGAGACACGACGACTATTTAGCAGCTATATAGGGTTCTACTAGGCACTTAGAGATATATATAGAGGAGGCAACCTAAAGAGAGATACCTAGTATAAGATTTAGCGACTGTACTAAGGTAATACACCAGCATCTCAGTATACTAGGAAGTTTATATAGTATACTTATCTTATAGGACTTAACGATAAGGGGCTTGCACTTTAATTCTATTAGAGACTAAACGACTCAGTAAAGGACGAACTTACTTATAGGGAATAACCTTTAAATCTCTACAGTATAAGGATTTAAGCTATTAAATTAGACTAATAAATCTAGGAGAGAAAACGAGAACGCGGAGGATTTAAATCTATATAGACCCTAAATACTTCTAGGAGATATAAGAGAACTGATCTAGATAAAATAGATCTTAGCGTATTCTAGAAGAAGTATATAGGAAAACTATCAGATAAAGATAGACGATATCGACTTGATAATAATCTTTGCCTTTATTATAGCAAAGAAGGACATAGAGCTAAAGATTACTATACTTCAAAAAGAAAGAAGCTAGATTTCCAGAAAAAGCTTTATGCTATTTATAGAACATATGAAAATAAACCTACTATAAACTCAGTAGATAATAATAATTTAGATTTAGCGGCACTAGTTAATTATACTATTAAAGAAGATAAACCGCAATAGATACTAGTATAGATCAATATTATTAACTAAGATGGTAAAAGTAAGGAAGAAGGGGAAATCACTGAAGAAGAAGAAGAACCCACTTTCTCCTATCAACTCACGATACCACTTATTAACCTAGGGACATGGTAAATTATCTATCCTAGATGGATAATAGTAAGCCTAATATAGGATAAAAACGACTGGGTGATAAATATAATTAGAATTAGAGTCGAATAAGCAGATATCAAGCGCTAAAGATTCATTATAGAATATATTTATATCTGGTGGTTTCTAGTTAATATGCTACGACAACTAGAAAACGATATTATTATAATAATAATAGGGGAGTTAATACAATAAACTTGCCTAAGAACCCCTTACTCAGCCTTTACTATATATTAAGTAATTAGAGATATAGGTAGGAGAGAATAAAAGCTTTACTTAATAGTATACTGGTTATAATTATACTAGACATAGGAGTAATAGGAAACTATATTTATTATTAAATAGTCCAGAAAATTTAGGAAAAAACATAGAAAAATATAAAATCCTATTAGCTTTAAGTTGCTAATAGATCAAAAATAGTATATTAGAACAGCACTATTATATATAAAGTTAGAATAATTATAAAAATAGAGAGTTTTAGAGAACGAGTAGTGCTAGATGTCACTAATACAGGAAATTGTCAGGTTATCCTAGGAATACTATTCCTAGATACCTACTTACCTAGATAGAGGAGTATATTAATAAAATTTGCAATTCACAACATAAGAGCATTAAACTAGAATTATAAATCCTTATCACTTCTATAAAAAGAGAAAGGATAGTAGGACGAGGCCACCCTATAATAGAATACTTTCCTATATAGAACGTATAGACAGATAAAGGAGGTATATAGTATAGTAAGTACTAATAACTTAGGTCTAGCTTTACTAAACGAGTATAAATAATATAAGCAAGTTTTTAAAGAAGATACTAAGAACGAATTACTAAAACATGTAGTATAGGACTATAAGATTAAACTATTACCAAATAAACAACTAAGAGGAACTAAATTCTATAGTATAAGTCTACTACACCGAGAGAAATGCAATAAATATATTAATAAACATCTATAAAAAGGATTTATTAGGAAATTAGAAGCGCTAGTAGCTTACTCCTTATTCTTTGTCCTAAAGAAAGGAGGAAAACTCTGACTAGTTATTAACTATCGACTCCTAAATGAAATCATATAGAAGAATAGATATCTACTTCTATTAATTAGGGATATACTAGACTAACTAAAAGGATCTAAGTACTTTATAAAAATGGACCTCTAAAGTGTATATAATCTTATTAGGATTAAAGAAGGAGACGAATAGAAAATAGTATTTAAAATACCTTTAGGTATATATAAATACCTCGTAATGCCTTTCAGACTTACTAATGCACTAGCAATATTCTAAAAGCATATTAATAATGTCTTAAGAGAGAATCTAGACATTTTTGTTCTTGCATATATGGACGATATTATTATATTTTCTAAGACGTTAGAAGAATATAAGGAACATGTTAAATAGATACTTAAGAAACTTGATTAATATAACCTATATATAGAACTCACAAAATATAAATTCTATATTTAATAAACTAACTTCTTAGGCTATATTATTATAATTAATAAGATATAGATATTAGATAAGAAAGTTAAAGCTATTAAGGAATAGCCAACACTAAAAAATATGAAAGATATTTAATCTTTCCTTAGTTTTAGAAACTTTTATAGGAGATTTATTAATAGATACTCTAGAGTTACTAAGGCTCTAAACGAGCTGACTAAGAAGGAAACGCCTTTTATATAGGCCGAACCTTAGGAATTAGTATTTTAGAAGATAAAAGAACTCTTTACTATAGCACCTGTCCTTATAACCTTCGATTACGAAAAAGTAATTACTATTAAAATAGACGCGTTAGACTACGCTATAGGAGTATACCTAAACCAACCGGACGAAAAAGGGAAACTATATCCTATTACCTTCTACTTATAAACTATAATAGCTCTAGAACTTAATTACGACATTTATAATAAGGAGCTACTTATAATAGTTAAAGTAATAAAACATTAGAAGATCTACTGCACTATACTAAAGTATTAAGTACATGTTATTATAGACTATAAGAACTTAATATACTTTACAAGTATAAAAGTCCTAAATAGATAATAGATAAGATAGGTAGAGGAATTAGCCAATTTTAACTACTGTATTTCCTATTAGAAAGGATCCGAAAATCATCGAGCCAATGCCCTAAGTAGGCGATCAGATTATATTGAAAATAAGACCTAAGTCTTATATACAATCTTTAACTAATAAGAGGATAGCACGCTACTATATAATTACTAGTTACTATTAATAGTCTTTATTATTAAGAACACACCATAAGTATTGTAAATTAAGGCAGGATATAAGAAGGATAAAGTTGCTCAATTAGTGTAGCAGGAAAACTCGCTATTCTAGAAAGACAACAACGGATTTATCATAGTTAATAACCGAGTTTATATCCTAGCGGTTAAATAAGAAGGACTTATTTAGGAGATCTATAGCTATAGTCACTGAGGAATTGGAAGTATAATAGAACAAGTTCAATGAACTTATTATATCCCTAAACTATAGAAGAAAACTGAGAGAATTATCAGCATCTATAACTCTTATAAAAGAAGTAAGAACAAACGACATCAACTATATAGCTTATTATAACCACTATCGCTACTAAAGAGCGTATAGCACTCTATTACTATAGACTTTATTACTAATTTACTAGTATTAAGGGAACCAGGAAACACAACGCTATACGATATAATATATATTATTATAGATCAACTTACCAAGTACGTATACTTTTTACCTATAGTACACTCTTATAATACATAAGACCTTTCGTTTCTATTATATAGAAATATTATAGCTTAATATAGAGCACCTAAAGAAATTATCTTAGACTGAGATAAGCTATTCACGTCAAAATTCTAGACTTTACTCACAGCACTTATAGGGATTAAATATAAAATATCTACTATATTTCACCTATAGATAGATAGATAAACTAAAAGACTTAATTAAATACTTAAATAATTCCTATATATATATATCAACTATAAATAGAATAACTAGACGACCCTACTACCTTTAGTACAATTTGTATATAATAACTCTATAAACTAAACGATGAAAGAAACACCATTCTTTACAAACTATAGAAGACACCTATCTCTATACTATAAAATACGCACGTTATAGGTATATATAGAATAGGCGTAGCTATAATACTCAGAGATTTCTATACTTTATAACTAATTAAGGCAGGAACTCTCTCTCGTAGCGGCGCGCTTAATAATCTAAGCTAATAAATATAGATCGTGCGCACCCGATCTTAAAGAGGGGGATAGCGTCTATCTTTGCCGCAAGAACGTTAAAACATAGAGACTAAGTAGCAAATTAGACTATATAAAGTTAGGACTATTTAAGATATCTAAGGTCCTAGGGCCAGTTACATTTCGACTTAAGTTACTAATAATAATACAAATTCATCTAGTCTTTTATAAATTACTTCTAGAACCGGCCCCACCTAATACAGAACTACTAGGACTAATCCTCTTAGATAACGCAGCACAATTATAAGAATATAAAGTCGAATTAATTTTAGACAAACGATGATACTATAGTAAGAAACAATATCTTGTAGAATAGAAAGGATACCTAGACTTAGAAAATATATAGAAGCTAATTAAAAACCTAAAGAACTGCTAGCGGTTACTCTACTAGTATTAGTTAAGGGACTAGGCAGTAGTTCAGGACCGCCGAAACCACCAGCCTAAAAAGTACCAGGACTACTACTAAGTTTAGGAAACGGTATCTCCCTAAAATCTATCTCTAGACCACTTAGAGCCATAATAGAGCTCCACCTATCTAAATATAAAGATATTAACTTAGTAAAATCCTCCTCAGCCTATATTATATTATCCTATAATAAGGAATCCTTAGTACTCAATTGAATTTGCCGTATCTCTTTCTTTACCTTTAAGGCCTCTGACTTTAGTGTAGTAATCTACTTCTAGAGACCGTGGTATTAATTAGAGAGCTAGGTATAATAGCTAAGTGCTATAGATGCTGAAAAAATACGATTAGAAAAAAGTAAGTATAATAGGAGGTAACTTACTATCCTCAGCTGTAAGGAATAAATTATACTTATAACTATAAGCTATACACTAAATATAAGCACCTTTACTAGTATATAAATAATATCGCTCCTTAGATATAGTACACTGAGAGTAAGGAGGTATAATATCTATTGCGATAATTTTAGATAATACCTAGCGAGCTACAAGCTGATTAGTTCTAGTAGTATAAACTTTTTAATAAGGTATAGTATATAACTATACGAGAAGGAGCTTACTAGTCTTAGTTTCTTAGGATAAGGAAACCTTTAAAGAGGGAGGTAGTATTATAGTTAGGCCTAGGAGAAGGTCTTAGGCATAAGATAATATAGACCAATTAATAGGGGATAGTATAAGCTATAGGCGTGTAACTCTATAAAAGCAGCGCCTATAAACCCTAATATATAATAAGTAAGATACTACTTGTGACAAATATCGACAGATCTATCGACGGATCGGCGGAAGCAGAGCCGGACAGATAGGAATAGAGGGTAAGGCTGTTAGAGCGGAAGAATAATGTTCCAGCGGTATGTGTTTATATCCCAAATTCACCTCAATAGCTTTCTTTTCGTCACCTTTTAATAGCTTTATTTAATCTAACCCTATTGACTAAACGTCTGGGTGTTTCTTCTGATATTATCAAAAGGTCACCACACTCTTTTACCGCAAGGTATAACTTGACGACTTAATAAACTAAATAATATAACTTAATAAACCTGACGAAATAACAAGACTAATAATACTGATAATACCTATAAACTTATCCCTAGAGAAACTCATCTGTAATAGGGTCGTCTACCATCTAGCCACAGTGCTGGGACCGCTGATTATAAATTATAAACCTCAATATTATCGAATTCTATAAACCTTATAAACCGACAACATGGTTAACAAACGAGAACCTCCACGCGGGAGCATCCGCCGGGAATCCCTTGTCTATACCCTAGCAGTAGACGAGACAGCTGAAGGCGTAGGCGCTTTAGTAGCAGTAGACGATCGCTAGAACGTCTAGTATACCCCATATTACGTCACGACCGTGGAGGAATTAGAGACTTGGATAAATAAGGACCCTACTACTATACTAGAGATAATATACTTTATAAAGAAGACTGCTGAGGATGCGGCAGTGATCGCCAATAACAACGCAGATCAGGTAGAAGCTTTAGGAATAACTATTGTCGAGAAGAATGAGGATATTATGAAGTTATAGGTGGTTACCGAATTTATAACAGCCTAGTTGCGCGGCTCTAGCGTCAACGGCTAGGCACCCGCAAAATCCATAATAGGAACTCCCGTTAACTCACCCACGTCGCTAGCGGCAGCTATATTAGTGCTAGGATTACTAGATTTAGATAGATTAATCTAGCTGTCTGTAAAGCTTCCCGATCCCCCGGTGTTTACCGACGGCAAGGATCTAATAATAGACGATTAGACACTAAGGATACAAGCAAAGCTCAGAGTTAATTTAGATTACTACCCTATAGAAGGTATTAAAATAGACTATATTAATATATGTGTGGGTAGTAAGGTAGCTAGGCATCTATCACCTTATATACGTCACGACGCTTAGAAGATATTTACCGCTAGCTAGGATATATTTAATCACCTGTACTAGATCTATAGAGATCCGAATCGTTACCACACAGCGCTTAGGGAATTTACCCACCTTTACTAAGGTAATAAGGATTTCAACACCTTCTAGGCGGACTTCCTACGCCTATTGGCCGAACTTAATTACAACAAATAAGCACTTATTAAATAGCTTTAGGATAAGCTTTCTATAGAACTTAGAAAGGCAATCGTTGCCGACGCAGACGACCCTACCGATCTACACGCCTTTGCCCGGCGCCTCTAGTAG
>JAGFMK010000548.1:0-16395 GCA_021030975.1 Lichenothelia convexa | reverse complement strand
GTCCCAATCCTCCCCGCCCCCGCCTTAACCATCCTCCTCACATCCTCCAACGTCCTAACCCCTCCCGAAGCCTTGACCTGCATCTGCTTCCCTGCTCCTCCTTTCCCATCTCCATGTTCTCCATCTCCTCCTTCTCCATCTACACCTTGATGCCCTCTATCATGCCTCTGCCCAGCAACAGTAGCATGCATCAACGCCACATTCTCCACCGTCGCCCCCTCCCCTCTAAAACCCGTAGACGTCTTCACGAAATCGAACTCCGCTGCCTTGGCTAAGACACAAGCTGCGATGATCCGCCGTCTGTCGAGCTGTGAGGTTTCAAGTATTAATTTTAGCATTGTCGGGGGCGGACACGACTTTCGCAGTGTGGATAGCTCGTCGTATATGCTTGTATATTCTGGAAAGTCTCTGTCGTGGCTACCAGAGGTTGATGGGGAGAGGAGGAGCGGATAGTTGAGGACGATGTCCAGCTCCGTAGCACCTGCTTCTACAGCGTCTTGGGCTTCGCGGAGTTTTTCCTCGGTGCTGGATGTGCCGTGGGGAAAGGCTATGACGGCCGCGATGCCGATGTTGGAGCCGTGGAGGTTGGAGACCGCGCGGGAGACGTGATTTGGGCGTACGCATACTGTCTGATGAATGGCGGTTAATGACAGCTCCGAAGTAGTATGGCGATTGCAGAAGGGCAGGCTGGAGAAGGCGTGTTACCTTGAAGCCATGCTCTTGTGCTTCCGCGCAAAGGGTGTCAATTTGTTCAGGCGTTGCTTCGACCTTGAGGAGAGTGTGGTCTATGAGACTTGCAACGTCTTCCGGCGTCTTTAACTCTTGTGAAGCACCCTTTGTCTCTTCTCCTCCCAGCGAAATTCGCTCGTCAGCACTTTTGATGAGGTCGTCCCACTCCTCATTGGTGGAAGGTGTGGTCATGCTTGAGTAGATGGAGAGATGGGAGGATGGCCGGTAAAGCTGGGGAAGACATCAAATTTGATAACGTTTGGACAGTGGTCATGGTTAGCAAGATCCCGGATCTAGAGTGGGATGGAGGAGCATTCACAAAATCTACCTCACAAAGCAGAGTTATCCCGGCTTGCTGTGCGCCATTCGTGGAGTTATCTAATGGTAGATTTTGATTATAACTCAACCCCTTCCACTACAGCAAGGGTAGGTATCCTCAATGGAACATCCGCTTCCTAACATCCAGCAGTCATCCGATGCTCCGCGGAGCCATCTCTCCTTCGCCATGCAACTACCACGTATCACACAGCACTGCCAGCCAAAAGACGCAGATATCCGGAACTCCCTTTGTAAACTCTGCCTTCTTTTGCAGGAAGATCCACTCCTTTATCCGCAGCCGTACATTCATTTCTCCGCTTCAGCACATGATGTCATTTCGCCTTCCCGCCGAATTCTCTACTTCCGCCTGAACGAGCATCCCTCTGTGAGCCTGGCCTTTCCTCCCGTCGGTTGGCACAGCACCTGTGAGCAGCCGGCGCATACGACGACGGTTTGTGCGTGGGAGAACACGGTGGTTATCGTGAAGCAGCCGGGGCACTTGACGTCCATGAAGAAGGATCGTGGAGCAGGCACGAGGGTCTAAGAAGGCTCGGTTAGACTAGCCAACGGGCTTTGGTTCGAGTAACGTACCTTGAGCTTGTGCTTGCGTGCCTCAGCTTGAGGACTTGGGTTCAGAAGGTCGACAGCGAGAACCTGGATGCATATTCCAATCAGCCTTGGCCCTGCCTAGAAAACTTCTGATCTCGAGTTCCTCGGTAGCTTTTTCCGGCTTGGGTCTGCGATCCCCATGGAGAGCTGGCGCAGGGCGTTCCCATCAACTATCGAAAAGTCGTGAAGTCGCTAGGCGCCGTTGCCACTTGCAGCCAGGGAACCATCAACGGGAACCACCTACCATTTTGAAGAGTTACAAAGGTTTTTTTATGATGCCTTTTAATCGGTTGCGCGATAAAGTTCGATGTGTAAGCGCAGGTGACCGATCGCAGAGGCGGCTGTTGCAGGATGTTATGATCTGAAGTGACAGAATCTGAGGGGGAGCCTCATCGCTTAGGGGTTAAGCTACTTAGGGCTCGGCAGCCCTAGGCTTGCAGATATCAACTGCCTTTCTTCCGGGCGGGAGCTTCGATGAGCCTTCTCCTCCGAGCAGCGATCAAAAAATGAGTCACGTCGAAGCTGTGGCAACCTTTCTTTGAGGTGCACCTGTGCCATTCCAAGAATGCGTCTCTAGCGAGGCCTTTCCAGTACGCAGTCTCAGACTTACACAAGGCTCACTACAATCTCTGCATACGTTGCCCGTCAAAGACTGCTCCGAGATATTTTAGTACTAAGATGTAACAGCTGTTTTAGCAGTGCAGCAAGGTAGCCAAGTGTTCAAGCTCAGCGTAGCGTGTTTATAAGATATGCCCTCATGACAAATGACTACTTTAACAAGCTCCTGCACGGCACTCTATATGACTTCCAATTGCAATGCTTGGTCCCTTCTCTGTCCCTTGCGTGCGCTACAGGACTTGCGGAACAGAGGGTATGGACTTCCGAAGCATAATTGTCTGTTGTTCTAATTGGCAGGAGCAGCTCATGCTCCCATATACACTATTCCACAGATGGAGGCAGTAATGCTATCTGACTGAGAAGGCATATAGCAGGGTTTCGCTGGACAATGTTTCACGTCGATCCACCGGGTTCTGGAGCTTGGCCATAAGTGAAACAAAGAAGAGGCAGCAAGCGCCGGTCAATCGTTCCTCTAAACTTTTTCTCTTCTTCGGCGTCCCAAGTCTCTTCTCCAGTGTGATTAGCAAGCACCTTCATCGCTTCATTCTTGTCCACTGTGTCGACGACCACCTTCTCCCCAGTGTCCGCTCCAGCCGGCGAGTTGGTGTGCTGTTCAAGCTGAATGTCCTGGGCTTTGTGGTCCGTCGCCATGGTTTGATCTTTCTTGTGGTGTCCTTCCGCTCCTGATGCATGCCGAACTCCGTCCTCACGAGAGCAACTTTGCAGTCCTTAAGGGGCGATTTCCGGTTATACAAAAGTCGGCCTTCGGCGCACAGCCTACTCATTCGCAAGTTTTCTGCCTGCATAGCTAACAAGCGGCGCACTCTAATATGCAAGATAAACAGTTCGCGTTTCCTCCGTATTCCATACCCTATATTTTATCCCTGGAGTAAGTATTTGAAGCTCAGCATTCACCCGTAATTGTAGATAACCGAAAAGAAAAGCAAATTCGAGAAAGCTCTATCAAAAGGCCATGAGCTACGCCTACTTGGTCCCGGAGGCTGGTGCCGTTTCTCGCTTGGTCCAAAAAAAATTGCACTGACCACGAACGACATCGAACATGGTCTCGGAAGGTCCAGGTGAAGATCCAACAGGCAGAATATTCGACTTTCCACACTTAGAGCCCTCCAACCATTGGGATCAAATTTCAAGCATTGTCGATACCAATGTAACCTAATATGTTTCATTGAAAGGGTCGGGTAGATATACCTGATAGTGTCCTATATCACCAAACTCTGCACTCTGTTCTTCAGTCCCTATAACAACTAAACGCCCTAATTGCAGGGACCGGTAAATGATACTATAGTTGAAGTCACGCCATGTTGAGTTTGTGCCCAAATCGGAGTACGCCGTAACGGCGCGGTCCCAAGAAGCAAGTGAGCCGGAACCTGCTGTACCAGATTATTCCCAGCTGGATGTCTTTTGCCATCAGCGATGCTGTGAAGCCGGCCTTATGAACATTAGTTGAGGCAGCTTCAGGTGTCATGTTGCGCTCTGGATTGTTTCTTGCCCAGATTAGGTTCTGCGCGCTACCAGAAACTAGTCACACTAGCAGAGCCTCTGACGGAGGCAAAAAGATGAAGACCGAGAAATGTGATTGATACCAGAGTAGCCGAGCGGACTGCATGTCGAGCTAGCTCCGAACATGTCAAAAGAATCTTGAAGGATGAAGATCTCTTGGTTATGGTCTGATGAATGTCCTATTTTCCACCATGCTTTATTTCTTAGTACTTCGAACTGTTCTTGCTCTTCTCCTCTAATTCTTTCCTCTTCAACTGGAATCTCCTCTCAGGTCTCCCCTCAACAAATGCCTCCGCAAGACTATCCATCGCATTGACCACCGCCACCAGCCTGCCGTCTCTCAAGGGCGCATTCATTAGCCTCTTTGCTTCCATCATACTCTTCCCGTCTTGTCGATCCAGCTTCTCCATCAAGTAATCCGTCACGTCGTTCTGAAACTTCTCGTTCGTGCTGTTGAAGATCTGGTTGACGAGTCCGAAGCTTTCCAGCTCCCGAGCAGTGAGTTTCCGGCCCATCATCAAGAACTCATTCGCGCGATGTACACCCATTGTCTGGCTAATGTTGATGGCGGAACCAAATTCAGGGACCAGACCCAGGGCGGAGAATGGCACCTGAAGCCAGCATGAGTCGGAGGCAAGAACAATGTCAGAAACACCAGTGAACCACGCTGCTCCTCCGCCAACACCTGGACCGTTTAGGGCGAGCACAAACACTTTCTTGTGGTCGATGACGCTACGAAGGCACTCCATGGCGACCGCGAAGCGGGACAGAAAAGCAACCTTCTAGACAGCATCATTAGGGACACAAGATCCAGCAGAAGATTGCCGCCGAAGGAGTTGAGAGCTTTGGGCCGATTGAGCTTTATGGTCCCGATCTGGTTTTCGATGTTGACTATTACGTCGGTGTACTTCTGAGTTGACATTTTGGAAGCTTTTCTGACTTGGTTTGAACGCATCAGCGAGTATGAGTCTATGGAGCTTAGATAAAATGTGTTCGCAGACAAAGTTGGGTCTAAGTCGCGGATGGATAAACAAGAAAGGATGGACTTTCTCAGAGTGATGGTCTATTTATGTGTACTCAAGATATCTCCAAAATGGAGGTGGCCAGGGCGACCTACGAAGGATAAAGGCCTGGCAAGTCCAGTTTCCGAGCGAGAAACTGTCAAGTAGAGCCTCGGCTGCTGAGCCTCACCCCGGTGGGCGGGAGAATCTATGAACAGATGACCTGATTCTGCGGACAGATACAATACGGCGGGGCAGACGTATTTGCCTAAGATTTTGCAGGAACATTCAGTAAGCAGCTGGCTTAGTAAGCAAGCCTTGATAGAGCGATTTATATTTCAGTGTAACTGTATAAATCAAGTATCTAATAAATAGAGAAGTAGATTCTAGGCGCTTCTAGGTAGGGATAGGGCAGTAATAGCAGCTAGCATTGCCTTCACGAAAGACCTACTTTAATAGGTTGTTGAGGGTTACGTGATTATAAGTTGCTTGCGAGATATAGGCCTAGTAACCCGCGGGCAGCGGCGGTAGTTAACACCTTATATATTCACCTAAGTAGTACTTATGCAGTATAGCGCAAAGCGGAGAGTGTAAGACTTGTTGTAAATAAGTATTACACCCTTAGTTTTTACGTTCAGGCCATCCTTCTAGAGGCTTACGGTGATGGCTTTTGTTCGCTGTAATGCATCTGTCCGCAGAATTATTGGGTCATCTGTCCATAGATTCCCCCCCCGTGGGCCGAAAGAATTAACGACCAGGGTAACCGACATATTTACGAGCTCTTTTATTGCAGTGCATTACTGTGCGAAATTATTAGCAAGTTCTTGCCGTTGAAAAAAGGCACAGAATGCATGGACAAAGTGAGCAAGAACCAACACCAGGCGAAAACCCATAAGCGAGAATACCGCTAGGAAGATGGGGATCTGTTAAGGAAATCGCCGATGCAGCGGTATATTTGTTCCCTGATACTTAAATTACGTTTCCGGCCAGATCACGGTGGTTGATAGTGGGAGCTGGCATACGCAAACAGGACCCAGCAGTGGATTTCCGTATCCTGATTTCATCTTGCCTGGAACAGAGATTACGGGCGTTGGCGGGAGTCAAAGGAATTTCATTATCAGTAAGCTGTAAAATTGACTTTCAAGAGCGCTGTAAAGCTGGCGTTCTGTTCAGCGTGTGTATAGCTAAGCTCATCGATTTGAGGGCTGCCGCTGTCGCAAGATTCTGCAACGCACCTTTGGCGGAATTCTCTTGGTGTCTGACATCTAGTCATTACCGCCGGGTTGTTGTGGTAGAGTTTGACTCAATCTGGCCTCCTTGCCGGCAGAGTAGCAAGTATGGGGATTTTAAATAACAACATCCCGTGCACCTACGCTTCTCTATCCACACGCTGTATTACGGTTGGCAGTAATAGACAGAGTGGGGTTGTCCAGTTGGAGAAAGATATTAGAAGCAAAATGACAAAGCTCATTGGTACTCGCCAGCGTCAGAATGAGAAGCTGTCTGTCCCAGCCATTGCTTCCTCAAGATTATGCGTACAGATTACGTCATAGGCTGAAGCCGCACCCAGGGTGTTGTGTAGAGGGCTCGTAGGGATACTTTCTTGAACCCATGGCAACCATAGTTCATCGTCCGGATTGAAAGCAGTCTCGTCGTCGTCTTTTCATTTCTTACGCGAATTGACCTCTGTACGGCTTTCCTTGACTCGACGCCATGGCTCGTGTGACCCCGTTTGAGATGGCCTGAGGGTCACGGCAAGGTGGAGAGAGCATATACTTCGCGGGCCGGCTCTAGACACTATGCTTGAACTATGAAAATGAGTGTGCACGCCTCAAATTTGAGTTGTTCCCATCCGCTGCAGCGGGAATTGAGTTTTAGCTTGCTCACATGGAGGATCGACGGCGGAAAGGACAACTGTGAATCTAACCTCGTGGCAGTCACTGTGATCATATCCTGTGAGAACATCCACTGGACTGTTGGCAGCGCTAAGATCTCGCGTCCTGTCGACTTATGCGGTGTTAGTTCCACCAGTCAGATAAGGCTCTCCAAGGTTTCTGCCGCTTAGGAATTCTTATTACGAGCCAAACTCGGGCGCAATATTATTGATATAGACACAAGCTGCAAGTGGATCTATTCGAACCCCATTCCGTGAGAAGTCCAAAACAGGAACTCGCTCTGAAGTCCCTGCGTCAAAAGACACCCCAAGCCCGCGCATTTGTGTTCATGACTCTGTTTAGCTGTTTCGCTTCAGCTTTAGTCTTCCAACAGCTCAGGATGGCGGCACCAGCTCGAGGGTCTCCTTACTGGTTTGCGTGTATTTCGTCCACACTGAAGAGTTATATTGTGGCACGGTGTCGGACTCAGTGCCATTGCTCGAGTGAACGTTATTGGGCGTGGTGGAGGTATTACTAATGTTCCGTCACTCTTGTTTCTTGCTTTCCAGGCTCTGTAAGGTCTTATACGGTTTGCAATACGGCTTTCCACTTGAAGGCTTCTCTTTGAAAAGGACACTCCATGCTCTTCAGTGTTCCAGATAGGTGTCCCTCTCATGCGGCCATCGGAATACCTGCGTTAGAGAGGGCGACACCGGGTGGTCTTCATTTGTGTCTGAGATGGCATCCTGAGGCGTGGTAGACACGGTCAATTCCCGTAGCCCCCAAGGGGAGAAGGTATTCTATGAGTTACAGAATGCTGAAAATGGTCAGAAGGTAGGTGAACTCTAGAACGTTAGGAATGCGCAGTTTTGCTGCATCCTGCCTAGGAATCATCTTTCACAGAACTCCACCCGCTTCTCCCACAAGCGTGCCTTAACTTCTTGCCGCATCCTGCAACAACTTACAAGGTCCGAATAGGTCCTTAGTATCTGTGATTTCGTTGCGTGTTGTTGCTACTTCGAAGTACGATTTTTCCTCATCAAAGCTCTTCATTTGTTAGATCTTCCAGTTTCACGTTGCGCTGTACGGGATGACAAAGCGAGCCATTTCAGGCCTGGCACAAGATTCTGCACCTACAGGAAGCGCAGCTTACGAGAGAGCGTCAGGAAAAATTCCTCGGTTCAGTCAAGAGCTCTCTGAATATCCTCTCGTTCGATGAAAGCACAAAGCGTAGGCAGAGTGACGAACAACGCCTATAGGCTACTGGGCACATTCGAAAAGGCAGGATGTCTTCGCCGAGGCGCTGACTACCCTATAGCAGCAACAATAGAGAAAGAAGTCCTGGAAGCGGCGCTTGGGCGCAGTGGCTGGACTTCAACAGCACTCTTGAGTAAAGACTACGACCAGTGGCCAGAACTTCAATTTCCGAATGCCTTTCGCATTCAGTGTGTTCAAGGGAGACACCATGTCCAGGCTGAAAATGAAGTTTTGTGGAGGACGGACAGATGGTAGGTGGTGGACTTTTACTCTACCGGTGACAGACTCCCAGACGTCTTGTCTAGGATATTCTCATGTGTGCCTTATTCACTAGACACAAAATACACACCAGTTAACGATGCAAACATCGAACGAGCAGCTGCTGAGCGCCGGTGAAATCTGCTTTTACATCCTCCGGTGTGATGAACAATCGGATCCGGAGTTGTTGGAATGGATGGTGGGCACAGATGCAGTCGACAGACAAACGGAAGGCTTTGAGGAGACTCTACACGTAAGACGGCCTGAATACCGCATTTCGAGATCTAGCTAGGCTTTTACCAGCAATGGCACCTTGGATGCGTGGAGGCGCGGCAGGGAGTATACTGCGATTGAAATGTGACGAAGAAATCTGAGACATGTTGGAGAATCTTGGTCATCTCTATTGGATCACAATGGCGCCAGTCTTTCGAAGGTCCACCATAAGACTATTAAACATCTCGAAGCGCGCAATCCATGGAATTCACGAGGTGACGTCGACTTCCTACAGCCACTTATTCGAGACGGGACAGTCTTTACTGCTTTCGATAACGTAGAGCGGGTAGAGCGCGGAAAAGTACTGGGAAACTGGGCTTCATTCCTTCATCGTATTCCTTATGATGGGAATTTGGCGGTGTGCGAGAGGAGGGCCCGTTTCCATACACCGTCTCAATCACCAGAACTAACCGGCCATTGCCAGTGCCGAAGTCACCACGATCTAGCTGCGAGGGTTGGTACAAGTTCCTTTTTGACAGCTTTGACATCTATGGCGCTGGCTGGGCCACCTTTGATTACGGGCAGCAGAGCCTGGCACTGAATATAACCAGTTGCGTTGGTCATGGAGGCCTGACAGGTTAGACTTTTGACTATTTCGACGCCCCAGGCAAGAATGGCTACGAGTGGCACGCCTTTTTCCATACACCAATCTCGAGCAATGACAGGTGTTCCAGGAATAATAACGTTCAAAGAAGTGCAGGTGGACCCAACATGCTGGTTGCAGGGGAAACGCATGAATGACTCGCTCTGTATAGGCGCTCTTTGCAGTCAGCAAGTTGTCTTTTGGATAATTCTGATAGCTGCTCCAAGAATTCGCGTACTGTCATGTAATCTTCGAATGTCAATGCTTTCTGAATAGTCTGGCGATATCAGTTGTATAAGTTGAACTTGTTGGAACGGGTAATCTTGTTTATATTGACAAATTGCGAGGCACACCAATGCGTCAGTCAGTATGTGAAAGAAGTGGATTAGCAACCAGGTGTCTCGGCCAGTGTCTCAGTAGTTGCCTGTTGACCTCGAATGCGCTCCTGTGATCTCCTGAGAACTCGTACATAATCCTCCCAGATTTGCTACAGAAGACCTCTTACTTATATCCACCAGGCGGTCACAACTTTGAGCACCATCTTCAATAGCAAGGGGTGAGAGTTTTATCAGCATTCGCTCCACGTCTCATACCGTCATCTAGCGGTCGTTATGTCGCCCTTGTGCATTCCGCGTGGTGATCTTCCCAGAATCACGACCTAAACACGGAGAATAACTGCAAGGGAAACTCACTGCAGAAGAACTTGACGATTTCTTACTGGACCGTCGGCTCTTCCTCGCTTCATCCACGGGCAACGTACATTACACGATTTCGAGAGTTCTTTACGCGCAGTGTTGCGCATATACTCATCGAGCGACTCATCTCAAACGCTTGGGTTGTGGCTACGCATATAAGCCTCCTTCCTGTAACGGCTCAACCGGGCCTGGGGAAAAACAGGCATGCCCGATTCCTTCAACCTTGCCGAAAACAGCACCCCACATCAGCTTGGCTCGTGCGTCATCTGTACCCTTCTCGATAGGATGGCATGCTGCACTGATAGCCATACTGCAACTGCTGGCCAGAGGCATCGAGCCATCATAACGTCTGAAAAAGGCGCTCCCCAAAAGGGCAGACAGCATTACTCCGCTAATTACTAGCGTCAAGATAAGCCCCAACGGACTCCAGCCGCATTCGACAAATGAGTCTACAAAAGCAAATGAGTTAAGATCAATGGGGTAGTCCATAACGTAGAAGATGACAACGAAGATGCTTTGTGAGACGGACCAGTGAAGCAAGGCTGATGCGACCATCAGAGGAAGTGAGTAGCGGTATGGCAGCTGGAGGAAGTACGTTGAGCGCTGCTCTCCGTGAGGAGCAGTGACTCGAAGCGCCTTCCGCTCGCTCGCATACGAGCTCCATTCGAAGCCAAGAAGCATGTTGGTGAATAGGCCATTGCAAAGAACATACAGCAGTGAGACGATGAGTTGCGGCGCGTTGGCCAACAAGACGTTTCCGGCTTGTGTAGTGACCCCGCGGGTTCTTACTATGAGGTCAACGCTGATTTTGCCAATACCGTAGGAGGCGAGGTGGGAGGCTGAAAGTGGATTGAGTCTCAGTGCGCCGTCAATCAGTAGTCCAAATCCGGCCGCCCAGGCTAGGCAAAAGAGGATGGTGGCTATGGTCCAACGGCGAGCACTGGCAGCTCTGCCCCACCGACGTTTGACTCCATACCAAGGAGGTAGCCTTTCGGTGGAATCGACCGCAGAATAAGCTTGACCCTCGGTAGATCGGTTCGATTTCCCTCCGCGGACGTCGAGTACTGAAAGCGTGCATTGTCCGATAGTGTTGCTGTCAGGCTCGTCCATGAACGTTTCGATCGCATCGCCGACCGTGAGCAACGGTTTGAAGTTCCGAATCAAGAATGCCCAAAGGAGGCAGATGAGCTTGATGGTGTTATACGCAATCACTATAGCCGCAAGTCTAGTGTTGAATGTAACAGTGCAGCTTGACGTAACGGGTTGAGCTAGGCAATACTCTACAGGAAATTCGTCTATCCATGTCGCTCACGCTATAGGGTCGGAAGGGGTACTGGTGTCGGATATCACGATTCCGGGCTGAGTCCAGCTTGAAGGGTTCGAAATTAATGCCTGATAGTTGCAAGTTACCGCACTGCAGCATGCTGTCCCGCAAATCCAGTGTTCTAGATCGCTATGATTCCAGGCGATATACTTCCGAAGACCATAGAATGAGTTAGAGTCATTCTTGCCGTCTGTATTCAAGACCAGGACAACGTTTGCCCAGTTAGACACAAATGGTTGGCTATACGCGCTGATGCAATCTGCATTGTTCAGCTGCGGCCAAGTAGAAGCCTGTTGTTGGGCTTGATCTATAAGCATTGCGTCACCGAGACCGATCATGTTAGAATTGATTGCTCGTGTCTGATTCCAAAAGCCATTGTGCGCGAAGGTTTTCGAGGCTGCAAAGATGTTGTAATTATTCGCGGCAGTGGTTTGATAAATGACGGAGTTATAGCTTTGTATATTTTTGTCAGCCCTCTCAGTTGACGCAGCTGCGGAAATGGACACTCACAGCAAGTGCAGAGGGATAGAGCTCAAAGCGAGGAATACCCAAGCAACCACCCTGGTACCACCAATAGAGCGCAAGTTCCTGATAGACGCGGCTCCGATATCAACCCAGCTGCCTTTGGCATGAGCCCTGTCGACTTCCGCCCTCGTCGGAGCGCTCAGGCCCTGCATCGCATTGTTGCTCGCGGCCAACAACAACGTGCTGAGGATGTTAATGCCTAAATGGCTCCATGTAGATATCCGTGCAGCCGTGTTGCACTTTCCAGTAAACAAGACCATGTTGCCTTGACGGTCGGCATCTGGCTTCGACATGCTCCAAGCCAGCAGTGCAACATTGATAATGAGCACCACCGCGGCGAGCACAGAACCGGCGGCCAAGGTCGCCCGCCAGCCTTGCAAACGGTTTCTCTCCCTCGGAATAGTCTGACGATGCTCGACAGCATAGGATTCCTCCGCTGGACTAACGTGGACAGAGGTGGGCGGCTTCATGGCGAGAGCGCTCTGGTACTGCTATTATTGGCGTTTCGGGGGTCATCACTTGAGATATATGCGAAGCTGAACCCCGCGTGGTATCTTGACGGCTATTTTTAGAGTGGTTGACGCGGAAGAAATCAAGAATGGGAGCACCCGCACTCCTCAGCATCCTCAGCCTTGTAACGAGCGCTCCTGTAGAGCCGCTATCAGTGAGCCGAGCGTAAGGCACGTCATTTGAGAGCTGGGTACAAAGTTGCACCCCGGGTTGAAAGGCTCAGACGTGCTGTGCCACAAGCACGCGAATTGCGAAAGAGCGCAACATTGCTAGGATTGCGGGTTGAGGAAGGTGTGGGGCTGTGCGGGTTCCCCAGCTAAAGATCGTCCAGGCGGGGCGGGGTCTGGCCAAGGACAACAGATGATTTGTGCAATAACAATAGAAATAATGCGTGCTTTGACGTCCTTGACGCTCACTGTACTATTGTGCACTTTTGCTACAATGTACTATTGTAATATCTGCGGACCAATCACTTATTTATTTTGTCCACAGCTCTTGGCCTCTGCTCTGATCTTCCGAACAAGCAGTCTCACCCCCCAAGGGGATATACCAAGCGCCCCGCGACGAGCCGTGTACCTTACCGCTCTATCGCGAGTACTAAAATCCATGTTTTCAAATTTTCGAGTACAAAATAGACACTGAATAGTCTTGAAAAAGGAATAACAGCGCCAAAATAGTGCCTGATAGGCATCTCCAAAGCCAACCTTTGAGTTATAGTATTAGTACTCTGTACTAGGTAGTAAAGAACGTTTCAGCGCCCTGGAGCGAAGGGGCGGGTGCAAGACTCTTTGCAAACAGAGCTCGGCGATGTAGCGTGGCTCTTAGAGCGGCGTTGATAATATACCCGCAACTGTCTATTGTGCTTAGCTTGTAGTGATAGAGTGTCTCAGTGCTGGCGAGATCTGTGCTAATCTCCGTGTCTCTCCCCGCTGAGGGTAGCGGTCTGAGCGTGTTGTTAAGACATTGCTGTCGTAGTTTTTAGAGAGGTTTGATGCCCGAGCCTACAGACATTCCTGGAAAGAGCTATCATCATGCTATAGACAGTACTCTGAATAGTAACATTTATGAACAGTCACAACGAATCCATGTTCCCTCAAAATAAAAATACCTCCGGAACTGGTGCAGCCGTTATCTCAACTTATTAGTGCTTCCTGGAAATCTGCTGACGTCGAAACAACGTGAGACGTCTATAAAACTACCTTATACTGGTCACACTGGCGAAATAAAGGACACTCATCTATCCTAGAGGGGAACGACAGTAAATGGGGGGAAAATGTGGATGTTATCGAGGTATCTCTGAAACATGGAAAGGTGGTGAACAAGAAGGACCTGTATACTACGGATGTCAATGGAGTTGAAAGGAGAAGTACGAGTGTGTAAACCTCCGTCTACCACAAAGTACGCAAAGACCTAGCAGCTAAAGCCATGGAAACTTGGTCCATGAACGACCGACCATCATCGTCACCGTCATTAGCAGCATATCGCTTTGTCATCGCTAGAAAGAATCCTTCACCGTCATCACAGGACATACTGCACCACCACCCACCCCCCTATTTCATCAGCACATATTTGCATCATCACCCCTTCCGGCCTAGATTCAATTGTTGTCTGAGAACCTACCTGACCATCACATTCCGGCAACGGTCGCGCGGATTTGCTTTCTTCTGTCGCTGAGCCAGAGAGCTCCTCAAGTTTGACTTCTAGACCCGAGAATGTGCCTGTGCCATAAGAACACTTGATTCTACGTATTCGCCCAGTGCTCATTTCGAAGTGGTACCGGGGACGTCTAACAGTCACACGTCACACACCATGTGTGATTATTCTTCTGCGGGAATGGACACGTGTTGAAGTCAAGATAAACCATGCTGCTCGAGGTATATGTGATTCGGACGTAGCATAAGACTGATGGAGGCAGTCTGGCATGGCTAGGCATTTGGACGCGAGCCCCTCTTGCGCAGTTGCAATAATAGAGTGTTGAAGAGAACATGCTTTCCGGGCGTTGTCCGAACATAGAAATATCTACTCTACTCTCCATAGAGGCTGGTCATCCAAATCCCTGAGCCTCAAACCGGCGTGAGCAGCTCAAAGCTACAACAGCCCGAACCTCTAGCATTGCAGTCCCTGTTGAAGCCCGCCAGACACAAACGCCGCTTAATGCTGTTGAGTTTAGTCAACCGCAGTGAAAAGTCTCACATTCATCATGCCTCAACTCCAACCGCAATAAATCCGCAGCTACATCTGCGTACCAACACTAATATCCCCAGCTGCATCAGCCATCACAGTGTCACTCTTCCTCGCCCTCTTCTTCAGCACATTCTCAATGAACGCCTCTCCAGCCTTATACGAGCTCCTCACCAACGGCCCGCTCGCACAGTACAAGAAACCCAAATCCAGCGCTCTCTGCCGCCACAGCTCAAACGTCGCCGGCGTGATATACTCCTCCACCTTCATGTGACGCTTCGTGGGCCGCATATACTGTCCGAACGTCACGACATCCACATCTATTTTCCGCAGCTCCTTCAGGGCCTCCCATATCTGGTCTTCCGTCTCACCCAGGCCAAGCATGATGGATGTCTTCGTAATAAGTCCCTCCTTTGCCTTCTTAGCTGCGTCCAGAACCTGCAGCGATTGTCGAAATTTCGCTCGCCGGTCCCGCACAAACGGCGTAAGCGCTTCAACCGTCTCGATGTTATGAGCGTAGACATCTAGACCGCTTCGAGCGACTAGCTTCACCATCTCCAGGTCTCCCGCATAGTCTCCCGTAAGCGCTTCCACTAGCATAGTGGGTGCCTTTAATTTTATTTTCATGATGGTCTCGGCAAAGTGATGAGCACCGCCGTCCGCTAAGTCGTCCCGGTCTACGGATGTCAACACCACGTATCCCAGTCCCCACCTCTTCAGCGCTTCCGCGGTGTTCTCAGGCTCGTGCGGATCTAATGGTGGAGGTGCCTTCGAAGTCTTCACTGAGCAGAAGCGGCAGCCGCGTGTGCACGTGTCGCCCATGAGCATTATCGTCGCTGTCGCTGCGGATTTTGACGAGCCGCCCCAGCAGTCGGATATGTTTGGGCACCGGGCCTCTTCGCACACTGTATGTAGGTTCAATCCCCGCAAATCGTTCCTTAGTCTCTTGAAGTTCTCCCCGACAGGTACCGGTGTCTTTAACCAGTCCGGTAGCCTCGTTATTTGCCGCTTCCTGCCTGGTGGGCCCACCATGGCGGTCTTGAGTTCTAGCGCATCTTCTTTCGAAATGGTCTCTTCCTGCCCGCCGACAAATTTGGCAAATGATGGTCCAGCATTGAGCTTGTTGGAGAACGAGGTTGGTGGGCGCGGAGGGGTTGCTTGTTCAGTAGCTGAGGGCTCAGACACGGCGGTGGCAAAGGACCGAGAAGAGGAAGGAGTTGACAGACGTAGAGACGCAGCACGCGAAGTCGCCCGTAGGCATCGCGCACATTTGTACGGAGCAGCCATCAGTAAGGCAGTCTTGCTGCTTGTGGATTTCAATGGGCAAGGAGTAATGTATCTTTGTACAAAGAGCGAGCTCCAGTAATGGTCTTAGAGTGGAGCGGAGTGGCGCCAAGACCCTTCCGCTGCACTGATCAGCCCTCCTTTTGGAAAAGTTATTTTCGGCTCACCCCACCTAAAGCCCGGTGGTATCTCCGCAAAACCACAAAAAACCTTAGCACCATCATGAAGCTAATGCAACCGACCAGTTCCCTTCCGTGGAGGTGACAAGAACTGTCTACTCTTGTAAAATGGCATAGGAACAGGTCGCAACGGTTCTCAAAAATCTCACCTCCACTTCGAAAGTGCGCAGATGAGCATTGACCGGGCGCTCGTACATTGAAGACCACCAGGACAACCTACCGACCGCCCGTTGGAAGAGGCCAAGAAAAGACAGCACATTGGACTCCTCCACACTGCGTACCGCACCAAGGGAGCCCTCAAAGCGCCAAATCCACCAGCCGGAGCCCCTCGCGCCTCGGAGGCAGCAGCACAATTGACACCATGACGCACGCCAACTGCGAGCCTGAACCGGGCACCACGAAGCTCGTGGCCACTCTCTTCTACAAATCGCACGATCTCCGCCATGCCCATACCCACCTTGATACGACCGCACATGCCTCCGGCGCCGCCCTCACACCCTCCAAGTCCACCTCGTCCCTCACACCTTCACCCCTCGACCCCGAACCCCGCGACCACCTCCACAGCCCTTACATCTCCCAACAGTGCCTAACCTCCTTCCTCGCCCTCTTCTCCTCTCTCCTCTTCCCCCTCTCACCCCCATACGCCCACCCAGCAC
>JAGFMK010000547.1:0-16538 GCA_021030975.1 Lichenothelia convexa | reverse complement strand
TATTAACTTAAAGTATACTTAAGGTTCTAGGATAATAACCTTTTTTAGAGCCTTAGTAATAGTAGTAGCTACTTCTACGGCGGCTTCTAGAGGCCCTATATTATTAGTACTTAATAAGGTTATCTAGAGAGAAATACTTATATTAAACCTTAGAGTAACTACTAACCTTCTTTGTATATTTACTAAGGAAGATATAATTTATATAGGCCCTATTAAATAATTTATAGCTGCTTTCTATAGTAATAGTAATATATTACTATTAACTATTAATAATAAGTCTAAATTATCTTCTAAGAAGGAATAAACTATAAAAGGCTCTAATTTATTCTTATATTAGGAGTACTATTCTAGTTCGGTATTACTATAAGTCTAGTATTATCCTAGTAAGGTAGGAAGGTAGTTAGTACTAGCTTTAAGGTTGTACTTACTAGTATTATTTAAACGGAAGTCCGGCTTGTAATTAATATCTAGTTTATTAGGATACTAGTAAAACTTATTAAGTAATATATAACTAGATTTAGCTCTTATAAGGGCGGCTTTAAGGTCTTCTTAAGTAAGAGGTTCTATATAATTATTAGCACTTAATAAGAAGTAAATATTATAAAAACTGTTGCGGTATGGAATATAAATAGTCCGCTTTGCCTATAAGGCCTTCGGCCAATTATTAGATAGATCTAATAATTAATACTTCTATATTAATATATTATATATTATAATAAATAGTAGCTGAGCCTTACTACTTAGTATAGATTGCACTATCCTATTATAATCTATTAGTAGTGGTCTACTAGTAGCTTTAGCTGTACTAGGGCCTTTACTAATAGCGACTACTTATAGTCGCAATCTACGGTTGTAAGACTACTAGAACAATCCTCTAATAGCTTATACTACTATACTAGTCTGTGCTTTATAGTAGTGTACACTATAAGTAAAAGCCTTAAGGCGTTAAATTCTATCTAAATCGCTATACAAAACCTCACCGTCTTAGACACTTTAAGAACCTAGTATTAATTGCCGCTATAGGCTTATATAATACACTATAGTATTCTAGGCACTATAGGGTAGATCTAGATATTACTAATGTATAAAGCTACTTATTAACTTGCTGCAAGCAGCCTAATCGAGGCCGTCGATCCATCGCATTACGGCCCTCCGCTCTATTACCTTACCTCTATAAACTGGTTTAAGTTACCGCGCTATTTTACGTATAATCCTACCTTCTAGATCCTCTATACAGTGTAACACCCTACTATAGTACCTTCCTATTAAGGAAGCAGTAGCTAACTCGCTTAAATAATAAATACACTGAGTCACCTCACCCTTACTAGCTTACTATCCTACTATAACCTTTAGTCTCTTACTGAGTTAGACGTTGTGTTGCCTATATCTATTCAGCTTAGTAAGCTAAAGCTCACTTATTTAAGCTGGCTTTAGACGAGCCACCGGACCTACCTAAGTACACTATTATCCTAGCTTACTAGATTAAATAGTTCATTGACTCTAGGCATGTCTATACTCAGTACTTAGTTAAGAAAACCTTAGCTCTAAGTATTCCTCAATAGGTATCCTCGTCCTTCTAGGCTTGCCTACTACCAGCTAGAATCTCGAGAAGTTTGCTCCACTAGTACTGGACCCAGCTCGAGTGACCTACTAGCATTCAACCCACTTTAAGCCATTAATAAATCCCAGTGGAAGAACGCCTATAAGACCTTTGATCTTTAGAGTACCGAATTTGCAAACTACCTTTAAAGGCGTTTAGACCAAGCTAGGAGTACCTTATCTCCTAATAAACTGTTATTAGTTCTATCTACTTTATAAGCACTATCTAGATTATCTACATCTATAGCTTACTAAGTTAAAGACTCTTATTAATATCAACAGCTTTATTCCGAAGGTGAGCTGCCCAACACCGCACCGTTTGGCTCTATACCAGCGTCTATTTCAGCGTGCTCGCCTATACTAACCAACGTTCGTTAATTAATTAAGGCCTGCGGTCAGAATTGACAGTATTAAAATATAGCCAGCAGCGATGCCGACGGCAATAGGTAGAACGTCCTAAATGAAAATACGAATATACTTTAGCAAATCCTTAAGGAAATACAGATATTTAATACCTAACTTATCTAGCTCGAGACTAGACCAGCTTTATAGCGGCATGATACTAATATATAGAACGATACTAATATGCGGGACTTGCCTATACTAGCCCACAAGATCCTACGCCTAATAGGTTAGATATTAGCAGCGCCGGCGGTAGTGGAAGCAACTGGTGTATTGATGATCTTGGCCGCTTTAACCTAAAGCTGCCCGACTTATATAGAGCCGGGGATATAGTACCTATTAGGAAAGAAGTGTACTTTAGATTAGTACTCTTATTTATAGACTATATTAGGGATATTACTATTATTAAAGGAGCTAATATAGTCCGAACCAACCTAGCCACTTGCCTCTAAGGCTCTATATTACTATAGTATACTGAGGAGCTCACAAACCTTAAAAGAACTAGTTTTAGGAATAATCCTAATAGAGTAGATAAATAGTGCAGGGCACTGATGAACCGGTTCAAGGAACCGACTTCACTAAGCTTAGAGCGTCTTAGCTAGTAAAAGTATACTAAGGAAGATATATATTATTACTATAAGGTAGCTAGGTATATACAGATAGTTATACAGTATACTAAAGCTACTAGGTTAGAAACCCTATAGCAACTAACCTATACTTAGAATAGATTTAACTATAAGCTAAGGCGTAACCTTACTAAACTAACTAATAAGACTATAGTCATAGCATTTATTGATGAAGCATCTAGGAAGCAGACTATCTGGTATTAGGTGGTTAAGGATAAACGAGGGCGTCGATCTAGTCACTTGGATATTTAAGCACCTAATACAATATATTGGCAGCTATTTAGGACAGTAGGTAATCCTACTTTTAATTCATTTAATAATGCGTCTTAATAGTAGGGCCAGCCCTAGTCCTACCGCGAGTCGCCTTTCTTTTCTTAAGGTCAGCAATAATAGAACAGTACTTATAATATAAACTAGTACAATAGCAACAATTCCTATAATTGCCTATACTAACTATAGCGTAAATCAAACGTAAACGGGCAGCAAGCTCGTGCACTATATTAGCTAAATATATAGAAGCCTAGTGGTATAATACTAAACAGCGCTATATAGAGACCTACTAGCCAACCTTTCCTACCGAGACCTTTTAGCTAGAACAACTGGCGCCTAAACCAAGGTGGCTACAACAATTATAGAGGTTAAAGACTATTTAGATAATACTAACGACCCTAATAGGCTTATTAAGCCGACACCAACGTATAAGAATACCAACTATATAGGCATAATAATTACGGCGGGAACGAGTACTATAATAAGCTTAGTAAGTAGTAAGATATATTTATATAGAACGTTAATATAGAAGAGCATCCCAGTAAGAACCAAGTGTAAGATAAACTAGTTTAAGAGTATAATCCTATATACTACAACTATATAATCCTAGAAGATAATACCTAGGTTGTATTAGAAGAGCAACCCGTAGCGCTGCACGTGGGTAATAATACTAAGTGCTATTACTACTATGAATTGTTCCCATTGAAAAACAAGCTGTTTACTCACTTATAAGGTAAATACTACTTTAGCACTATTAACGCTGTCGATAGGAAGATTACCACAGTAAATATATAATATATTATAACTAATATAACTATTACTAGAACGAACTAAGTAGTTAAGGTTATTAAGTCAACCTGTATACCGATAAAGTCTAAGGGTAATAACTTTAGAGGATAGTACTACGCTGAGACGCAGATTGGAATTACCTTAAACGCCAACACACCACCGACACCTCTTATACTTACCGGTGTTTATATCGACTCTGGCTGCACTATATCACTTATTGATTGATCCTACCTTACTAATATAGTTCCTAACGTCGTAGCTTAGATCTAGTGTATAGATAAACCGGTTTAAGTGAGGGGTATTAGTAATAACCACTACGACTATAGCGAGTATATTATACTAGATATATTCCTTCTAGGAACTCATTATAGACTACCTGTAATAGCGCATCTTAGGTATAAAGCGTATATTATCGAGGGCCTCGCTATATATATACTAATTAGTATCGATATTATAGGGCTAGAAGGTATAGATTTAGATATAGGATGATATAAACTAGTTATACCAAGCTGCAATAGCATTATAGTAGATATATCTATCACTACTTATGGTAAATAAGTGGAGCGCAATATAGTTACTGCATAATTTATAATAGTTCAACCCTATACCTACTTTAACGTCCTAGTTAAGATTAAGGGCAAGTCTATAATCCTAAGCAACAGAGATTACCACTTCTCACCGAGTTATAATCGCTTCACTTGAGCGCTTAGGATCTATTACTAACTCGTTAATACTCAAATAGCCTATATTATAATATATAACGCTACAGCAAATATTATCTTACTTAATAAATATACTAAGCTAGGCCACTTGTTTAAAGTTAAAGAAGGCAACTCCTACTACCTTACTAGGCTAGATAAGCATCTACTCGCACTATAAGAATCGATAGCGTCGGCTCAATCGATTACATTAAGTTATATAATTCCTATATAAAGCTCTAATAAGCTAATCTTACCTAATAGTATTACTATCTACAGCTCTCTAAACGTTATAGACTAACTAGCTAAGGTGGCAATACACTACCTAGCTCTTTAGATAGATTAGGGTGGTATAACTACTTGTATCCCAGCCGAGGAATGGATGCCAATTCTCTTAGTTGCTGGCGCCAAGGCACCTACTATGAAGGTCTACCTACTATCTCAGCTAGAATATAAAATTATTAATAAGATATTTAACAAGTTATATATCTAAGGTAGGCTAGAATAGAATAATAAACCAACGCTGTTTAGGTACCCTGTTTTTATTATCTAGTGTAATATACAAGATATAGCAACTAGGGAGAACGTCTATAAGGGCTAAGTTATTATTAACATCCAAGGCCTAAATAAGATTACTAAAATAGACTCTTATCTACTGCTATTACAATCCGAGATCACTAGACTAGTTCAAGGTTGCCCCTACCTTAGTACGATTGACGCTGCTAGTTTCTTCTATTAGTAGGCTATATAGACTAAAGATCGTTATAAGTTAGTTATTATTAGCCATTATAGGCAAGAAAGATTCAAAGTCGCTATTATAGGTTATAAGAATAGCCCACCTTATATCTAATATAAGATAGATAGAATACTCCGTATGTGTAGAGGCTTTATAAGAGCTTATATTAACGATATTATTGTGTTTTCTAAGACACTTGATAAGTATTTAGCTCACCTAGACCGAGTTTTTAGCACCTTAGATAGCTTTAGTCTGTGCCTCACGCCAACTAAATTATTCTTAGGCTACCCTTTAGTAATCCTACTAGGTTAGAGAGTCAATCGCTTTAGGTTGACTACCATAGCTGATAAGCTTAAAGTAATCCTTACCCTTAATTTCCCTCGCTTATTAAAGGAGCTTGAACACTATTTAGGGCTCACTAAATAGCTAAGGAATTATATTCTAGGCTTCTTATATATTATAACCCCACTAGAGAATCGTAAGACGGCCTTGGTTAAGCTGGCCCGAGGCGCTAGAACCGGTTTGAAGAGTATAAGGAAGTCCAGCGCCGTGCGAACTCTGCTTAACCAACCTACTAAAGATAAAATTAACGCCTTTAATAAGCTGCAGTAGTTATTTACACGCCCTAGTTATCTTATATATTTTGATTACAACTATCTACTATTCACTAATTTAGACGCTTTAAAGGATTAGGGATTTAGAGTTATTATATACCACGTTACTAACGAAGCTAAGCTAGCTATTAATAATAAACAGCTAGCTATTAAGCGTATAGATATCTAGCCCATCCTATTCCTTAGTAAGGCTCTTACAAGTATAGAACGCAACTACTAGCCTACTAAACTAGAAGTCTCTTATTTAGTTTAGCTTATAAAGAAAATTTACTATATGATTGAGTCAGCTAAATAGACAATTATATTTACAGATCACTTAGCTATACCCTTAATTACTAATAAAACGAGTCTTATATCATTAAATACTGATAAGTTAAACCTATATCTCACTTAAGCCTTGTAGTACTTATCCCAGTTCAAGTTGGATATCTATTAGAAGCTAGGGAGGGCAAATGTTATCCTAGATGCCCTATCACGTCTACTAGCGAAGGAGAAGCAAGTGGTATAGACTAAGTATAGTAATATCTTAGATAACTTATCAGCCGACTTGCCTACTATATTCTATATTACTCTTATTTAGATAGCTGACGATTTTAAGATTCGACTTAAGGAAGCCTATTAACGAGACTCTCGATGGGCAGACCTTATATACTTTATCTAAGTAAGTAAAAAGAGATAAAGCCTTAATAATATACGCGAAACGACTAATAACGCTAGTAGGCTTAGCGAGCAGCCTACTATAGATTCTAGTATAGAAGATAATATATAGAATAACAAGCGGGATGGAATAATCGACACTATCGATCTATATGCAGCGATGCCTTGTATACTAAACGCCACTACCGTTGGTCGCTTGGCGCTTATAAACCACTAGGAAGATTTAATCTATGGCCTGCGCTTCTTAATAGTGGATGATTTAGTCTATTATCTAGATAACTAAGATAAACGGGCACGCCTTTACATACCTAGGTCACTAGCTAAGGAGGTTTTTGAACTGGTTCATGATAAGCAAGGCCATATAGGATTCAATAGATGCTTTAAATGTCTTATCCGTTTAGTATATATAAGGAAGATGTCCTACTTCCTAAGATAGTACCTATAGCACTACCCTAAGTGTTAACTATATTAGACTATATAGTATAAACCATTTAGATCCTTAAATCCTATTAACTCGCCTCATTCGCCTTACTATATAATTGCGATGGACTTTATCGGCGCCTTGCCAGTTGCGACCGATAGCTCCAACACTCTTCTTATAGTTACTTATAAATTTAGTAAGTAAGTCACCCTAATACCTAGATAAGCGGTATAATTAGCTAGTTAGTAGAGCAACGCCTTATTTACACGACTAATACTTACTAATTAGGGTATACCGGCCGCTATAATTAGTGATAGGGATCTAAAGTTTATATTAGAGATATAGAAATAGCTCTTTAATTGTATTAGTGCCAAACTGCTCACTAGCACTACTTATTATCCCTAGATAGATGGCTAGAGTAAGTGTATAAACTAAACCGTTGAAATTGCCTTGAGATTCCTTATAACCAAGTACCTAGCCTATATCACGACGTGGCTAGACGCCTTACTAGCTATATAAATATCACTAAATAATACAACAAATACGTCCACTAAAAAGGTACTAAATAAGATTATTTACAGCTTCTAAGTATATAAGGGTATAGATCTTACCAACGCGATATATACTAAGGACCTTAATACTAAAGTCGATGCCGTTAAATCGCTTCGCCTACTCCGTAAACTTCATCGTAAAGAGGCAATTGACTTGGTCGCTTAGGCTAACGCGAAGGCCAAGTAGCGCTATAATAGGAAGTATAAGCCGCTAAGCTTAAGCCCTAGTAACATGGTGTATCTATACTTGCATTATAGCTACTATCTACTAGGTAAACCTAATAAGAAGCTCTTGCAACAGCGTGCTGGCCTATTTAAGATCAAACGAGCCGTTGGCAAAGGCAAGTTGGTATACGAACTCGAACTACCAAGCCACATTAAGATCTACCTAGTTATTACTATTACCTAGCTAGAATTAAAGCTATATAGTAACGACCCATTTGGCCGTAATCCGCCTCTACTAGGCCTAGTAGAACAGTATAGTGACGATAAAGAATGGAAAAGCTATAAGATCGAGCGCCTCGTTAATAAACGAGTTATATATTATAGACAAAGGCTTATACTAGAATACCTTATACACTAGAAAGGCCACCCTAGTTTAGAAGATCGCTAGTATAGGCTAGACTTATTAGGAGACGCTATAGACTTAGTGTAAGAGTTTGAGGAGGAGCGCAGCGATCTCTGAACTAGTTAGAAGAATTAATATTATTGATAAGGCGCTATAACACCAAAGCTCACTAAGCAAGTTAGTAAGCAACCTAAATACTCTTAGGGTTGACTGTATAAGTAAAAGTGAGATAGATCAGTGACTAGGGGAGAGGGCTTTACTAGTCCGGTCGCATGTTACTATTATATATTAGTTAGTTGCTTTTACTATATACAACAAGGGCGTTGCGAGTATTGCTTCTTGGGTGGCACTTGTTACGGCATAGAATATAGATAGTCCACTTTGTCTATAAGGCCTTCAGCTAATTATTAGATAGATCTAATAATTAACACTTCTATATTAATATATTATATATTATAATAAAAACCTATAGGGAGTATAAATAGGATGCTTAGGTAAAGGAAGGTTAACCTATATAAAGATTAGTATATAATAGTTAGTAAAGGTTAGCTAGGCGTACTATAGCTATAAGAACTAAAAAATAAGTTAATTTATTATAGTACTAAATATTAAATTAATATAATAAGAAGTAGATATTAAGAGGTGTGCTTTTAAGGTATAGTAGTAGAATAAAGATTAAGAATATAAGGAGGTAATTATATTTATATACTTAGTAGCTATAAGTAGTGATTATAGAATAAACTAATTATATTTTATTATTAATTAATAAGTATAAGTAGATTTTAAGATATATTAGGATTAGTTAATAAAAAAAGAAGGTCTATTATTAAGAATAGTTTTGAGAAGACTGCTATTATTTAAATCTGATATCTATAGCTGCCTAATAAATAAAATAGAAGTGTTAATAAGTGATAAAGGATATTACCGCTATAGAGCTATATTCTTATCGGTCTATTTATGGATAAGATTAGATATCTCGTCCCTCTCCTATAATTTCGCAATTAATCTAGCCTTCTTCTATCTAATTAGCTTTACCTATACCTCTAAGGCCTCTATAATATACTTTTCTAGCTAAGTAGCGAGTTCTCTATAGTCTATTACTATATTTAAGTTGTAGGCCTTTTTTAGAGGAGCTTAAAGTTTAATAGGACCCTTTATTATAGAATTATACTTAGAAGGGGCCCTTTACTTATAGTACTTATTATTAAAATCTACACTTTATTAGAGGTTAATAAGAGTTACTAGAGAGATAGACGCTTATAGTTAGAGAGAGTACATTTATACTTTTACCTATTAAAGTAATAGTTTATATATAAGCTACTAAAGAAAACCGTCTAATTCTTAGCTTTAAGGCGGTAATAGGACTATTAAGTATTAATAATACCCTAGGACTAAGAAGGAAATTGCACTCACTTAGAAAGATCTATAATCTTAGATATAGTTACTACACGTGGGATCTAAGACGGTAGAATATTTAATAGCCTAGCTAAGTAAGGTAGAGAGGTAGTAAGAATATACTATAGGATCTATATAGGCATGTAAAGCGTTATACTAGTTAATATCCCTAGTAATACTAAACTTAGAAAGGACGTAGAATGGTTGCAGCAGTACTAGGCTATCTTTAGTAAGCTTAGTTAGTTAAACTAATAGCTATCTAAGGCCGACGTAAATAAGGACACGTTCTAAAAAGATTATTAGAAGTTAATAGGCTAGTAATAGACTAGTAAGACTTACTATACTTAGGACGGAGAGATTTTTCAGTATCCTTATAAAATACTAGCTCTATACACCTAGGTATATTATACTAATTAATAATAGGCTAATTAAATAATATAATAAAAGTAAGAAGGTAAGAGATAAGTTATTAGAGGTTGATATAAACAAGACTACTAGTAGTATTAATAAGGAGGAGATAATAAAAGATTAAAATATAAGAACTGTAGATTAATAGGTATTTATACTAGGAATAAAGAATATTAATAAGAACGGCTATAAACGATAAAAGTAATTGATTATTATTTAAGAAGCCTTATATAACGTTAAATAGTGTAGTAAGTTATTAGGCCTAGCTATTATCGTTGGTTCCGTCTATTTACAAGTATTATTTCTATTATCCCTAAACAACTATAAGGTCACTAGATTTAGTTATCGCAATAATATTAAGGGACGATAATATAGTAGGAAAGTCTTTTAGCTATAGGATAGCTAATAGTAGGTAGGGGAGGTATATAATAGGGAAATTTAGACGTTACGTGCATTTAGGGGTATTTAGATATATATTAGCGTTCTTATAATTATTCTATAAATATATATATCGTAATTCTAGCTATTTAAACTTTATTAAGCAGCGATAATTTAATTATAATTATTTATTTAACTATCCTTACTATTATAGCAACGTAGTTAGAGCCTTATTATTATTCTACAGGATATTATATATATAGCTACTATATACCACCTATACTAGATATATAGCACGATTTTAGTAGACTAGATTACTATACTTATAATCTATATACCAATTCTCTAAGAATAGATTTATAGTTTTATATAATAATAGAATAGATACTATATTTAAAAATAACTAAATTGTCTAAACTTAGTTGCTAGATAGCTATTTATACTCTACTACTACCCTTAAGTACTAAATTAGGTATTATAGAATAAAGACCTACCAGCGTCTATTAAGCCCTAATAAACCTATATCGGCCTTAATTATCTAAAGGTGTATGCCCCTAAGCAGGGCCTACCTTAATATATATAAATCTAATAGATTCCTAACCTTCTAGAGGTTAGCGACTTATACTAAATCTACTTAGAGGCTACTTGCATCTATTTACTCCTATTAGTCCCTATTATAACCCTTTATACTCTATCTAGTAGTCTACTAACTAGCCTTTAACACGTAAGTTACTCTAATAAACTATTTTAATAGTATAACACTAGTTTAGAGTATATATATTTGCGATTGCAAGGTCTAGAAGACGAAAATAGTAATATAAATATTAATAATAGCCTAGAAGCTAATAATAGTTAATTAATAGGATAAGAGACCCCTAAAGGCTCTAGTTATACTACTACTTAGGGTATTAGAAATATATAGCGCCCTAGCTAAGTAACTATAGAAGATATTAATAAACTTATTTACTAAGCTAAATAAGACTAGTAGGAGCTAGAAGAAGAAGAGTAAAGGGTAAAGAGACGCCGCCTCAACGCTATCTTAGCGGATATTACTACCTAACGCCTTCAACTCTAGTAAGGCAATTTAGAAAATATACTAATCTAAGCACCTCCACCTTAAGATAGCGCTATAGCTCTATAAATAAATCTAACTAATACTAATATAACTAAAACCCTTATTACTACCGCTAAAGTCTTTAAGGATATTATTAGCGACCTAAAGGTGGATCTACTACCTAAGTTTACTAGTAAGGGCCGTGTATATTATAGCTATCTAAACCTTCTTAGGAGGTTCTGTAGATATTTAAGGGTAGTCTACTATAAGTCTAGTAGTAAGAACTTACTACTAGAACCCTTAGGACCCCTATTCCCTAATAGAACTAGTCTTAGTTATATAGGTAGGACCTTCTAGTAGTAAGGAACTTCCTTTATTACTAACTACTTATTATATAACTTAATTATCTATCTATTATAAGGTTAAGCACCTATAGTTCTCTATAGAACCCTTATATTTAGTTAGTCCTTTAATACTATACCTACTTATATAGACTTAAAGAATAGATAATAATCTAGAGGGGGAAACCCCTATATTACTACTAGTGGAACTCTAAGAAGAACGCCTAGGACTGCTGTCTATTAAGGAGATAGTCTTCGTAATTTAACGACTAGATTAGTAGAACTAATAAATTAAGGCGGCTTTCCTTAAGGTCTAAGACCTACTTAGGATAAGGTCTATAGTAGTAGGCACCCTAGTAATATTACTATTGCCTACTATTATCTAGGACTACGTCCTAGAACTACTAGAGGGTAGTAAATAGAAGACGACTCTTGGATTTAAACGGTTTAGTAGTAAGACTAAGTACACCTATAAGGACCTTAATATATAGATCGTTATATATAAGGCATACTTTACCCGCTATAGTAGTAAGTATACTATAGAATAAGTGAAGATCTTTACTATTATAACTAAAGGACTCAAACTTATAGTACTTAAGTACGCCCTTAAATATATATAGTAACTTATAGACACCCTAGCGCTAGCCGAAATACGGGACTTAAATATACTATATATAAGCCTATAAGAGGTATTTAGAAAAAATAATATAGAATAGGACTAGCTAAAGGAGTTCCACGCCTATAAATAAATACACTTAGTAGTATAATATAGGGTGAAGTTTAACTAGTTAACTATAGGAGAGGAGGTTCTAATCCTAGACAAGATCCTATAGGACTACTAGTAGCGAGGCCTAAAGCCTTAGCTATAGTTACTACTATTTATAAAGGCTGACGCCTTCTTAATATTGGCTCTATAGGACTAGATACTAGAAGTAGAACTCTTTATAGATTGTATAAGAGATAGTAGATTCTAGTTCCCTATCCCTAGCAGAACTATAGGTTCTACTACGCCCGTGGTAGGCGATCTAATAGATATCAACGCTATAATTACTATAGTAGTTACTAAATATAGTGAGGAAGAGCTATAGCGCTATTGAAAAGAGAACCTATACTTCATCTATAGATCTATGGACTATAGGAAGTAGTAGTACTATTAAAATAGCTTTAGAGGTAGGGGTAGCTATAGAGGCTACTAGAATAGGCAAGGAGGTATAAGGGTAGCTACTATAGAGAAACGTAGTCCTTTATTAGTGCCTCCCCTAGAATATTACTAAGGAAGGTTATAATTCTAGTAAGGGTCTAATAAGGAAGATTAATAGTCGTCATCCCTATAGTTCTCTATCTATAGAGGCACCTATAAGGACGACTATTTTAAGGAGGATAATAACTCTAGCAATTCTAATTCTAAGGACACCCTTATTAAGGAAACCTCTAAAGGTATATAGCTATACTATTTAGCTATTAGAATCTAGGACTTCCTACTAGAAATTATAGAAGATAAGGCTGTAGCTACTTATAGCTAAGACCTTCTTATAGGAAGAAGATAGTTAGTCCTAAAGGGAATATTAGCTAGTTCACTATAAGGAATGGAATTTATAGCGCTACTAGATAGTAGAGCAACGCACTCCTTTATAAGACAATATTAGATATAATAGAACATATTATAAAGCGTCTAATTAAAAAGAATAATTCCCCTCTAAGTAATTAATAGTATAAGGATCTTATTAGGAGGTATTAAGGAATACTTAAAGGATATAAGGATTGCGGTAGAAGGGTAGTAGGGTATAGTAGACCTGTATATTATACCGTTAGCATCCTAGGATATTACTTTTAGCTATAATTAGCTATTCTAAGAGAACCCTATAGTAGATTAGTAATAGGGAACTCTAGAATGGTAATAGAATAGAGGTTCTATATAGCTAGTAGTAATAGACTTACTATTAGAAGGAGACTTTAAGTACGAAATTAACGCTATAGACTTTAAAGCTAGGGAGGACGAAAAGGATAGTTCTATTAAGGGAGTTCTTCTAATATACTATAAGTTCCTTCCCCTATTCTTCGCTAAGGTATTAGATAGATTACTAGACTATAAACTATAGGATTACTAGATTCTACTAATAGAGGGAAAAAAGCCGCCTTTTAGACTAATCTATAGCTATAAGGGATCGACCCCTAGGGCCAGCGGTAAGGCATAGATAATACCTAGACTAGGTCCTCTAAACCTAGTAGTAAGGTAGTAACTCAATTAATTAACCTAGAACTAACCCTAGGGATAATAATAAGACAAAGCGTAGAGAGAGAAAGCTAGAATATACAAAGTAGAGTGAAAACTCTAACACAGCTAGGGACTAATATATCTCTAAAAGGTCTAATATAACTCCAAATCTTTAGTCTTAGATATTATAGCTAGACTAAGGATTGTCGCAGAAAGGGATAATAAAAGCCAATTAGGATAAGTATTATATATAGTAGATATAGCTTAGCGCTATAACCGTTTTAGGGACACGTAACAGGGTGAGGGGTAGGGCTACACAACGTGGACGCTTAAGGATATAGCTCCTATAAGCGTCTAGACAACGTGGACGCCAGCGACCTCAGCGTCTAGGACGTTATAGATATCAGCAACCTTAGCGTCCTTATTTAGGTATATAGTTATCTACAATAGGGGCCCTTAGGATCCCTATTGGTCAATTTAACTTACTTATATAGTCTGATTAACTTATACTATAATATACCTAGTACCTATTGCTATTATAGTAGACGCTTCTTCTTGTGCAATCCTTGCTTATATTGAATACGTTACTTATCCCTTGCTATCCCGTCCGAGCCCAGTGGCTACTATTAGGGGTTTCGTCCCTTAAACGTTACACTTTGACCGATCAATAAATTAAATAGCAACTAACAAAGGAATAATATATTACACCATCTTTTATAACTGACTTAAAATTCAAGACACTATTAAAAGATATATCCTTATCTAGTAACTTAGAAGAAGAAGAGACACGCAGGATATCAAAACGTTTAACAAGTCTAACAACCTCAGTATAAAGCCTACCTATTATAAGACCTAATACTAAAGGAAATAAGGTCAAGAAGAAGTCGTCCTAATATAGCAAGATAACTAGCCTAGGACTACTTTACAATATAGCTTAAACCTTTATAAGTATAGATAGTAGTACTAAGACTTAAAATCAAGAACTAATATTAAGGAATACTAATATATCTAACAGCAATTTACTTGTAAAGATCGAGGCTTACTAAGGGGATCGAACCACCTTAGAACCCTTTCTTGCACTATATAAACTATCTTTTGTTATCTCTAGCTAAGTATTTAATACCAATGTCAAGAAAGTTATATTTATAGGAGCTTATCTTAAAGAAGGTCCACTTTAGTAGTTCTCTCTACTCCTATAGGACTATCTACAGAATAGAGACTAGGCTAGAGACGAGATATAATAACTATTTAGTAGTTATATAGGTTTCTACTAAGTACTTAGAGATATATATAGGGGAGGCAACCTAAAAAGAGACGCCTAATATAAGATCTAACGACTGTACTAAGGTAATACTCCCGTATCTTAGTATATAGGGAAATTTATATAGTATACTTATCTTATAGGACTTAATAACAAGGGGCTTGCACTTTAATTTTATTAGGGACTGAATGACTCAGTAAAGGATAAACTCACTTATAGAGAGCAACTTTTAAATCTCTACAGCATAAGGATTTAAGCTATTAAATTAGACTAATAGATCTAGGAGAGAAAACGAGAACGCGGAGGATTCAAATCTATATAGACCCTAAACACTTCTAGGAAATATAAGAGGACTGATTTAGACAAAATAGACCTCAGCGTATTCTAGAAGAAGTATATAGGAAAACTATTAGATAAAGATAGATAATACCGACTTGACAACAATTTTTGCCTTTATTATAGCAAAGAAGGACACAGAGCTAAAGATTACTATACTTTAAAAAGAAAGAAGCCAGGTTTCTAGAAAAAGCTTCATGCTATTTATAGAATATATAAAAATAAACCTACTATAAACTCAGTGGATAATAATGATTTAGAATTAGTGGCACTAGCTAATTATACTATTAAAGAAGATGAACCGTAATAGATATTGGCATAAATTAATGTTGTTAACTAAGACGGCAAAAGTGAAGAAGAAGGGGAAATCACTAAAGAAGAAGAAGAACCCACTTTCTCTTATCGACTCACGATACCACTTGTTAACCTAGGGACATAGCAAATTATCTATCCTAGATGGATAATAGTAAGCCTAATATGGGATGAAAACAACTAGGCAATAAATGCAATCAGAATTAGAGTCGAACGAGCAGATATTAAGCGCTAAAGATTCATTATAGAATATATTTATATCTAGTGGTTTCCAGTCAATATACTATAATAACTAGAAAACGATATCGTTGTAATAATAATAGGGGAGTCGATGTAATAAACACGCCAAGAACCCCTTACCTAGCCTTTACTATATATTAAGCAATTAGAGGTATAGGCAGGAGAGAATAAAGGCTTTACTTAATGGTATACCGGTTATAATTATACTAGACACAGGAGTAATAGAAAACTATATTCATCATTAAATAGTCTAGAAAATTCAGGAAAAAACATAGAAAAAGACAAAATCCTATCAGCTTTAAGTCGCTGATAGATCAAAAATGGCATATTAGAACGGCACTATTACACACAAAGTTAGAACAATTATAAAAATAGAGAATTTTAAAGAACGAGTGGTACTAGATATCACTAATACAGGAAATTATTAGGTAATCTTAGGAATACTATTCCTAGATACCTACTCACCTAGATAGAGAAGTATATTAATAAAATTTGCGATTTACGACGTAAGAGCATTAAACTAGAACTATAAGACCTTATCACTTCTATAAGAAGAGAAAGAATAGTAGGACGAGGCCACCCTACAACAAGATACTTTCCTATATAGAATATATAGACGGGTAAAGGAGGTATATAGTATAGTAAGTGCTAACAACTTAAGTCCGGC